>BMAU01000382.1:0-244425 GCA_019973935.1 Trichonephila clavipes | reverse complement strand
TTATCCTGTTTAAAATTCTAAAGTAATTTCATTGACTTCAAGAGGAAATACTGACTGACCACTGTTAAAACTTCTAAAACTATCAATCATAGCAGTCGCCACTAAAGTTAAGTTGATTTGTCAAGCCTCTTTGACGTCAAAGCACACATTGCCAGTTGTTAGCCTATAAATGAACCGCTTGATATCCCCTTACCATCACAATTGTGCTCTGAAATGTAAACAAGGCTTGAAGCTATTAAACCTTAATGCTATGAACAGAGTTATCTGATGAAAATCGGGTGTCTTAATTTTGACAGCAATCGTAAGTCAATGAAGCAAAAAACTAGTTAATCATGGAGTTACCTCATTGAATAATAATGAGCGACGAATACGTGCTGGGAAATTCGATGACCGCAGTATTGACTCGAATTTTTAGTATAGATTATTTATTTATTAATTTTTTTTTTGAAAAAAAGAACTTACCTTAGGTTTTGTTTCCGGCATTGCTTTGCCATCGGAGAACCGTTCGCCACCTACAACACAGCACATCCGCATGGCTGAGTTGTTGCTGCTATTCCGAGTCATGGTTTCTTCTTGAGTGACAGAATTCTGCACTGCGGATGGCACCAACGACTTTGGACTTGGCCTTATCTTGCAGATGCAATATTTAATCGGTTATTTCCTTTCAACTCCGTATTTTCCCTATCGTTTCATTTAATTTGCTTTATTTTATTTATTTTTTTCATTTTATCGTTTTTTATTGCTTTTTCAGACGCTTGACTCATCAGGTTCAAAAAGAACTCAGGATTTTGATAACATTCCTCCCCCCCTACTCCGTTTCCTATCGCCATTTTTTTTTTATTAATCGAAAGGTATTCTTTGTGCGTAGGATTGCGTCTTTGATGGAATATTGACCCTATCGGTAAATTGGTATCGCAAGGTCATAAATGAACCGTATTTGATTAGCGGATTTTATTACTTTATTGAATGATAGCCCTAAAGGGCCTTTTACGGGAATGATCCTCTTAATTAAAAAAAGTCATTGACTCTGTCATTGTTGAGCTTCTTTTTCTTTAAGGAAGAGGGGGATGATCTATGATAGAGCATGAAATAAGATTCCTGTCTTTATTTACTGATTTTCAAATGAGTAAAATAAAAATGAAAATTTTCTCGAAAATATTTCTGTAATATAAGTAAATAATTGTTGTGAAGATATTGTTTTTCCGTAATTTTATCTTTATTCCATAATCGGCTGTTAATATGTATCTGTATGAACTTAAAAATTTCTGTTTTTTAGAATGGCAACATCGTAAAATGTTACTATGAAACCATGGTAAATTCACTGGAGGAAAAAATATTTCTGTCGACAAATTATTTTGCTAATTAAACAAATATTTGTAAATTAAAGTCTAGTAAAGATAAATGAAATATATATCGAAATTAAGATTAGAGGATAAATTTATTTTACACTAAAAAGGAATCTCATAATTGTAGCTATCATCAAATCAAAATTTGCTTGAATATTTTCATTGTGACCGCAAGATTGTGTGTTTTCATTACTTACTTGCATTCTATTTTAAAAAAATTGTTTTGTTGAGAAAACGCAATGGAAATTTCCAATTTACATATTTTAAAAAAATAATCGTTCTGCAGTTAAATGATTTGTACGTCTTTTTTTGGATTTTGAAATTTCTGATTATATTTTGAATGCATATTCAAATATTATCTACTTACACACACGAAGAGCTTTTAATTGCATGATGTAAATACTATTCATTATAGATTTATGGGTAGGGGATTTCTCAACAATTATAGATTAATCTAGAAGTTTTCTTTTTAGAAATAGCTACGATTTGTTATCAATAAATAATTATTTTGAAAAATAAATTAATAAAAACAGTTTTTATTTTTTCTAGAAAGACTTATCGAAATTTTCCTTATCCTATTTTACAGAATGGTGCGTATTTGCATTAATGGCATTTTTTCTGACTTGATTTCGTAAAGACTAGTTTGCATTTATCAAAAGCTGTTTTCATTAATTTTCTATTCAATTTTTTTTTTATTATGTCAGCTTACTGGATATATTTTTTACTTGAGTTAGGCTGAATTAAGAAATCCGAAAAATTCCACGTGTCTCTAAAATACTAGCACAGTGTTTATGGGCGACCTTGAATATCTTTCTGATACGATTAATTTGATTTAACGTGTGATAAAGGGAGAAATTCCATGGTTTTTTTGGAAGATGACCAATATTTGATAAAAATTCAAGCACTCTAATTGCTTTTTAATGTCGTTTGCCAAAAAGATACATGGGAAATCCTTTATCATTCCTCTAATGAACCCTGTAATGTAACATTTTAGGTATCAGATATATGTACCTCATCTTGCTTTTGAGAGTTGACTGTTTTTAGTAAATACAAGTGACGCGCTCCTAGATGTTTGAGATTTTATTTCAAACTTGGTTTATAATTAATTAATTTGACGCGGCGTAATTATATAGATGTGGTCCTTGCGCTAATAAAACCACCAATCAATTTAGGACAATTTCAACCCAATAAATTAATAAAGATTACCAAACAAAATATGAAAGTAAAAAGAAATTGATAGCAAACGATATGAAGGTTGAGCCTAAAGTCTTGTCCTGGTTTTAATTATTTATAGTGCTTTATAACTATTGTAATTATATATATTTGTTTAGATATATTTTAAGTACTATTATGACTTCTTTTTGTAAGATCATTTATATCGGTAAATAACCACGTGTGCCCTCTTCGGTAGCTCGGAGAATGTTTTGTGAAACCAAAGTACACATTGGGTTTTCTCTTGAATCGCCGCCATTTCTGCAAAAAAGAAATTTTTTTCTTACAAATGTTTACCCGGGCCATTTTTGAAGGAGCGTTCGCGCGCGCGCCACATACTGCACAAAGAAACTACTAAAACTAAGCTATCCAATTATACCAAACTTACGTTGATATTTTAAATGGTTATTTTGTAATGAATTTTTTTTTTCAGGACAAGACTTTTGGTTCACCTTTTTGTAGAAATATTGAAATTTATTATTTTATTGAAATGTTCGAAATAATAAAACGAAGAACAATTCTTGACTCATTCTTCAGTGATGTTTATTTATTTTATTGTGAGTTCTTAGTTAAATAAAAGCCCGGAATTAGTTTAGGATTAGTTTAGACGTGGGAGAAAAAACAAATCCTGAAGTTTAGCAAAGTTTTGGGAAAGAATTCTGGCCAAGACGAGTTCCAGCGAGTTCCCCACCCCTCTCTTCTCGCCTTTCGTCTGCCAATTTTGCTGAAATAAATGCTGAACTACAGCTTCACTAGCATCTATTTTGGGAAACTTTTATTAGAATTTTTAGTCAGCTGTTCTTTTTGTGATCTTTGTTCGCGATTTGCTTGTTTGTAAAATTTAGTTTCTAAAATTTTCTCTGTTCTAATGTTTTTTTCACACAATTCATATTTAAAAGATATTGCTCAACATGCATATGTTCTATAGTGTACGCCTAATTGGATTTATACATAGGGTCCGCTAGTACTACGTGATTATTTACGTATTATCAATCTTTGAAATAAATAAAGATGGGGAAGAAATATTGAAACACAAATACAGATTTTCTGCGAAGAAAAACATGTAACTGGTTTTTAATCTTTAATATTTTAACGCAGTGCGGAGCTAAGGTAAAGCTAAAGCAATGTCAACTCATAAAACTCAAGATAGGAGGTTAAGTTTCCACATGGAAACAGGTACTCCAAGAATCTATTCTACGTATATTAACTGGTTTTAAATTTCATGAAATAAAAAGCTGCTATTCGGTTTAATTTAAGGTGTCATTTTTTTTTTATACAAATCGATTTTATATATAACTATTTAAAACTACATATTTTGATGAAGAACATAATGTTTCACACTTAAACTTCTGTTTTGTGTATGATAAAATCTTAAGATTGTTTGGAATAAGATTTCTCTTGGAGATTGTGTGCAGTATATTATCTGTCAATGAAGTTTCTGCTTTACTTTTAGTTTGTGAAGTAATCGTGTGTCGAATAGCTCACGTGCAACGTTATCAAATCATTTTATGGAGAATGGCACGGGAATTAAAAAACTTTTTGCCCGTATATGGGTTTATCCTGATAAAGAGAACAAAATTTTCTGAAGATGAAATGATTTTTTACTTTTCCTATCATCTCATATTTAATATTGTTATAGATAGGGTAATTGATTAGAAGGTCAAAGATACGAATTATTGTAAATATTCTTAACTTATTTTTAGAGTTAGTATATGTTTGAATATTCAATACCATTCAGTTATAAACTAACGAAACGGAATAAATAAGAACTTAATATTTTAAATATCCCAAAGATATTTGAAATTAGATTGGATTACAAATACTTTCTCTTTTGAGAAAGGGGTGCATAATTATGTTAACACTTCGCTGTTCTCAGGTTTTTGATTCATAGCATTTATAAATGGAGTAATGAGAATTTCTATACGTTTTAAATTTGACCTTTCAAATTGTTTAAATGGCCTGGTTTGGAAATTTCGGACGTCTTCATCATTTGCCTGTGTTTTCACAAAACTACATCCTTTACAGAACTCTAGTGTAAAACTTAAATTAAATCTGTATTCGCAATTCTTAATAGTTCGTATTATACGCTGATGGCAATTAAAATTTACAAAAGCAGGAAGGAATGCAAATAATATAACTTTATTTATTGCGCATATACAGTATGGTCGGAAGAAAACGTCTGAAATTTATAGCCATGACCGGTTTGGTATCAAGTCGAACTGAGCTTAGATGACATATACGAACTTCTTCGATCGTAGTGGCTGGAGGAGAGCGGTGACCAGATCTCCAAGACCAGATATTCTCAGTGGGTGAGAGTCTGGAAACGGGCTGGCCAGGGCAGCAATTGAACACTCTGTGTCGAGGCAGGTCAGGACTCGACAGGCAATATGAGGACTTCCGTTTTCTTTTAGAAATGTGAGTTTCCGAAGCCTCAGAACTACAGCCACTGGTCTTGAGAACTCAGAAATGTAATGCTTGCTATTCAGATTACCGACGACGCGAACAAGAGGTGTTTGTGTTATGTACACAATGGATGCCCGCACTGTCACACCAAGTTGGACGCTGAACGTCACTGGGAAATGGAACGCGAAGCGTTTCTCCATCCCATATCTAGATAGTTGAATGTGGCCTGATGTTGTAGGGCCTTTATGAGAGAGTCTCCTGATTGGTGGGTAGGATGTAGCAAGGAGGCGTGGTTACAGGAGTAGTTTCGGAGGCATCCGAAGTTGGCGGCAAAAATCCTGATGTTGGATGAAAGTCCTGGTTGCCATTGGTTGAGAGCACTCGGTGAACAGGCACTCTATTGGCTGCCCTGATACGTTGGAACATAGCAATGAGGAGTTGTCTAGAAGGCTAGCCTGTGTGGGATTCCAAGATGGATTCAGCATTAAAAATTTAGGAACGAAAACAATAAAAAGTTAAAAAGGAAAATAAGAATTTACTATGGTCACTCACCACAAGGTGAGTGATTAAATTGTGCTAGGGGGACAATAAGAGTCTAGGAGTATATTCTCCTAGGTCTTTTAATATGACTCTGGGTAGTAGTTATTGAGATTTTGAATATTGATGTTGTCGATATTAGGAAGAAGTCATACCAGGTGCAGGGTTCGTATGACTATATAGAATGCAAGTAGATTACGTGCACTCTACGCCAGACACTGATGTGTTCGTGGTGTTCCATACGGAATCCAGACTCGCCTAAAAGGATGACGTATTGTCCCTTCTATCTGGTGTAGACGTCGTCACACTGATCGTGCTGGTATTTATCGCGCTGCAAACAAGCCCACTTCCTGACTCAATGCGCGCAATTTGGCTGTATGATCTTGCTAGGTTGACGTGACAATATATTTGTCCTCTCGGGCATTAGTGTTTGGAGTCCGTTCAGGTTTTTCATGGTATTCAGTACAACCATCGATTCCATATTCGTACGGCAGTCATCGAATTCCGAACTATGCGAGTAGTAATACCGCGAAACGATAAACCTCACTCTGGATAGGCCATGATCCTGCCGATATCGAAATATATCGACCGTTTCTCCTTCAAAGTATGAGGCGTGACACGATTTTCTCTCAAACAATTCAAATGCGACTTCCGAATGAGGAACCCGCTGCATAGCTTCCCTTTTATACAGAGTTAAAAATGCTGTTTCTCTTTCCTTCGTCGTTCGATTGCACTTAAATGCTAGTTATGTTTGCATTTCACAGCATCTTTCTTTCGTGCTAATATGACATGTGTATCGTCTCTCCTTCATGCTGTTGCACTTTTAAGCCATAAATAGGCTGCAATATATATATATATATATATTTGAATGCAGACTGTTTTAATTTATTTTTGAAGAATGGTTTCGTTACATTTTTCTGATTTTTAAACTTTCTATTAAAAAAAAACAGAAGAAAATTTACTCTGTAAAATAATAATGAAAAATGAAGATATTTTTACTATTTTAAAAATACCTTAAAACTGTACTTATAAAGTATACCTTTTTTTACTCTTATTTCACTGTTTGTAATAAATTTCTGGGAATTTGTTGATGCTTGTTAATTTTTCGTGTTTTCAACACGCGCACTGAGGTTGAAACTAGAGCATTTGAATCATCAATATTTTCAAAGTATATCGCTTTCAGCTATATTTATTTGCATATTTAAATATTTGATTTTTTTTTCTTCAATGATTTAGATTTGGTGTTAGCATACTGCGATAGTAGTCTCGAAATTTTTTTATTCTGCTGATATAAACGAGATGATAATGTCCTTTGCATTGCGAGGTGAAGTGTTACTTGGTTCCAAAAAAGACCTAACTGTTCCAAAGGTAAAAGGTCTTTTTGGTTAGCTGACGTCAGCGTCTACTCTTGATAGATTTTACTTCAAATATTTACCTACTTAATGCAACACTAGCATAACTTGTTGTTCGTGACAGTCCGCAAATGATTTTCGGAAGCCATGTTTCTCCTAAAATACTTTTCCCAAGAAAAGTTGAGCTCCATACATAAAGGAGAGAATTCCAGGAAACAATTCCATAAATTCGCACGATGAATTGTTCAGGAAGCAGTTAGATTGATAATGTGCATCCTTCATTTTGAAGGATGCAGATTGAAAAATATCGTTGCAGATCTGTATGTAACCTTCTGTTTATGAAATTAGGGATTGTTTTAGCTTCGTTTTTTTTTTATTTAAAAGAAATTTTGATAAATTAGAACAATAGGTAAAGGATAATATTCAAAACGATACACTTTTAAATTAAAAAATTATTGATAAAAGTATCTAAAGCTGCAATAAAATGAGTTAATTAAAATATTTTTAATTGTTATTGCAAAACCTGGATAACATATCGTTTTTTCTACAGCCGAAGATTCTGTGTGGTCATAATCGCAAACTCGTGGCCTTTGTTTTTGTTTAATCGTAGATTTGAATCCTTGTTACTTCAAATTTATCAAGGCTCAAGGTCGCGAGAATGGGATGTCACCTCAGGTGTCATCTTCGTCACCGGATAGTGGTTCGAAATTACGAGGTCCGTCGTGTTGCCCACGTGTGTTTAGAAGAGCGACTTGAATAAACAATTCTACTACTGAGCAACCTTATATTTACGAATTCACGTTCGAGGTTATTTTTCAATTCTTACTATTAGTTCACTTTCTCCCTATATGTATCTTGTTCTCACAAATTTTCAATCGTTAATAAAATACTTATTCATCCATTCAAGTTTAAATACATTTTAAAAAAAAATACATTTTTTAAATACATTGTAGTGGATGACACTTGATGTTAATACAGTGTTTTCAAATATCAATTCATTAATGAAATTGTATTTTTTATTTTAAATTTATTTTGCGTTATTTCTGATGAAGTTAGATTTATCTGCAACAGATAGCGTCAGTTAGTTTTTCTAACGAAGTAGGAATTGATTAAAAAAAATTTTTTTTGTATTACTTTACGTAGATATCTTGCAATTAAATTTGATGCTAAGTTTAATTCATTACACAAATCGCCGACTACTGTCTGAACTAACTTATCGTCTGATGGGAAATTAGGGACTGTATTAAGCTAATATCAATCCCCCCTCCCAATAAGATTTAAATCTAATCTTGGAATAGTAAAATATTTTATGTAAATAATCGCAGATGCACATTATAGTGATCAAGCGTTTTGTATTTGAATTATAACTTGGGATCGTGTTATTCATAAAGCTGAAACCTGTGTATTCCGCAAGAATTAAAGGCCTTTTAATTCTTTTTGACGATTGTTCTTTACATAACTTAATGAAGAGCTAAGTATCGGAAACGTGTTTGAGGTTGTCCAAAGGATACAATTATTTGGTGTTGTCACAAACTAATTCTTTCTAATTAATGATCGCATCAATTTAAATTAGCACGTATGTACATATAGCATTACTATGTGGACACTTGCTTTTTTTTTTGACAAACCGTATCACCTCTTATCGCCCTTATGTCGTCTCATCTGACATGTTTCTTTTTACTCAGTTATTTAACATTATTTGTTACTACAGGAGTTATTTTTTTGTTTCACAAATAATCTCCATTGGGAAAAGGTAATGTGAATAAAATTACAACCTATTTTTTCTTTAGACTGATTTCAAATTCTTTATTTCGCTCACGGCACTCTCATTAATGCATATTACACTTTCGTATATAACACGAGCAACCTTTGGTGGAAAATTAATTTTTCTTGACACTTGCAGAGAATTATTATCTTATAAATAATGGTCTTATAGAAAGAATTAGATCACTTTTTTTTTTTGGATATTTTTCAGTCAAACATAATGCTCTTTTGACATCAAAATGAGACCTCATAAACCAGTCTTGAATGCTTTTGTGTCGGTCGAATAAAAAGGTCTTAGAAGAAATTTCGCGTTTTTTGGTTTCTTGTTCTTGTGTATGAACCTAAAGTACCAGCAAAAATCTCCTTTTTGCGTCTGTAAATAAGTTGTAGATGCTATGAACGAAACAGCTTAAATTTGTATGGAGAGAGAATGAAAATAGTTAGCTTTTGTAACATCTATTTATAGGCAATTAAATGTATCACTTAATGTAGAACGTGTGAAAAGCTATTTTTAAGTCAAATTGGTTTTATTTTTCTCTATAATTATATTCCATCTTTTGTGAACTAAATCATTTAATTATTATTATTTTTAACGTTCTGAATATCAAGTCTTAGATAAGTTGATTTTTAACACCCTTTTATAAGCTTCACCTGTATGTAACAGATACTTTGAACTCAATTTTTACCCACTTTAAAAGGTCAAATTAATTCGAAATTTTGCTCGCTTGTCCAGGACCCCCCGATGACAACACAATAATTTAAAAATTTTGTTCCATTGCCCTGACAGGATTAACGATTTTCCATTTTCAGATCCTATCCTGCATCTGGCGACTAATTTCAGATCCCATTTCCAGAATTGGCGACTAAAAGATTAAGATGCAACTTCGTTCGATTAACTATAAAAGGGAGTTCTTTAGTTTTTTAAACTATAAGTTATTCAAAGTTGTATTGTAATTATTTAAATCTGATAAAATTGCAACATTAAAAATAAATTCTTAGTCATTTGTTGTGACTGTCTTTAATGACTAATGAACAGTTGTTTTTGAAATCTATTGTAATAATATTGTTTTTGATATATTCTATTTTATTAGATAACGATAAAAAGATAAAAGTTTTATTATTTATTCTTCAGCTTTTAAATTTTAAGTATTCTTTGTCATTCTAGATCAGCGAGTTTTCCAAAACAATTACACAAAGAAACTCCGCATAGCCTAATATATTGTCTGTTATGAACATTAAAATAAAATCCTCATTTGACGTAGGTTTTCGTTTTAGTTCGGATTATCACAATTTAAAATTCTTGTTTTGAGTCTACAAAACTATTTTTCATCTTTATATTAATAATTATTGTTTTCTCTCTTTTCAAGTATTGTTAACTGAAATACTTTACAATTTTAAAAATATTATTCTACTATAATTATCACATATTTTTAACAATTATGAAAGAAATCAATTAACTTTTTTTTATCATACCGTTTATCTTTCTCTTCATCCTATAGCTTTTCATAACATAGTTGCAAGTGATCTAGTGATTTGCTAAGCAAAGTGCTCTCTTTGAGAAGTATATGTATAGTTAAGTAAAATATGTCTTGTGGATCTGAGGGCCATGAATACCGCAAAAAAAGTGATATTTAATATCAGTCGTATAATAGGGCTGATGTACGTTTAATCTGTCAATGTCCTAAGTCCTCACGTTGGCGTGTTGGGAAAGTTTGGAGAGTGAGATGTTTCCTCATATGTCGTTAGAAGTGACGCAATTCAAAATCACAAAATCCATCGCCAACAATGTTATTTCGTCCAAGTTGGACGTTAATGAACTGATAATAAATATTTTGTATCAGGGAAAGGGAAGAATTCCAAAAATATATAGAATTATGAAATTGAGATGAGTTCTTATTCGTTATTCTACAGTTTGCTCCTACTATTTCCTCTTTTACAGTTTTCTGTAACTTTAATTGAATCTTTTATCGCTCGCATAAACAGTATCTCTTTTAGAACAAGTTTTCAATTTAATGTTTTTTTATGTTAACAATTCTAGAACATTTTTTTTTTTTGGAGTGGAGAGGCTCATCCTTTACAAGTGATTCAATACTGTTGCTTCATCCTGTATAGTGTTTATTGAATGAGTTATTTAGGTTTGATAACATTTCGATTTTTTTTAATTCAAATTAATTTTAAATTAAAAAGTAATTATTGACGCATTTTTGTAAATATTTATTTATTTTATGTATACATAAAAAAAAGTAAGAAAGAAAAACTGCAAGGAAAAACAGAAAAAAGAATGTCGAGGAATATACAGTATTTTCTTCATTAAGAAAATAATTTTATGTTAAAATTAATGATTTTAAGAACATTTTTACATTTAATGCATAGAAATAATTTTAAACATACATTATTTATAACTGGAAACACATGCGCCCTTAAAGTTAATAATTACTCATAAAATCTTTTAATTTTGTTTGAGATTTTTTGTTTGAAAAGATGCTTTTTGTTTCATAATACACCTCACATCTTTGCAATGCACCAAAATACCCAGAATTCCATTGCTCTCGGTGAGTCAGGCACCTAATAAAACGAGTTCAACATTTATGACCCCCATAAAATGTGTTACAAGAGAATAACTTTAAATGTCGAAAACTTTTTTAAAAAAGGGAGAAAAAAATTGAATCGCAAGAGGAAAAAAAGTTTGTTATATAGAAAATGCACTTCGCTATAGAGGTTATTTTACGAAGAAAATGGTGAAATGTACTTCGTTCCAGGAAAAAATTCGCTGCATAGAAAAATTCGCAATATAGAGGTTCGTAATATGAGGTTCGACTGTAGTTCACAAAACGAATTCTTTACTTTTTGAAATCCTTGAACTCATAAATCTTTTAACACGCTTATATATCAGGGGTGGGAAAAAAGAGGCTCGCCAAGATAGTCAAAGAACCAAATGGACTGAGAACATTCTCCATATTTGGGTCAACATGTATTTGTGAGAAAAGTTTGTCTTGTATGAAGATCAACTTGAATAAATATATATGCAAGTTGGCTGATATTAACTTGCAGGCTTTGGTGAGAATTTCAACAAGCACTCTCGCTCCTGATTGTGATAGGGTGGTACTTTTGTGTACTGAAGTGTGATAGGGTACATTTTGTCTCATTAAACTGATTCTAAAATTAAATGTGCTTGCAATGTATGTGCAACTTGCACAATGAATAAATGTGATAAAACTACCATTACTTTATTTAAGGTATCCGACTACGCGTTCGGAACCGTGATTTTCAAAAGCGCATAAATGGATAATTTTCATGATATTTAGTGTCACTTAGATTAGAATGTATGCATAAAATTGTTTTATGGACATTTTGACAAAAAAAAATTATTTAAATACAATATTTTGGCAAAAAATTAACTTAGAATAATCTTTTTTCCAAATGTTCTTTTGTGAAAAATGCTTCTATTATAATAATATTTTGCCTGTATATAGCTCAGACCTCTCTACAGAGGCTCAACTAGAATTTTTGAAAAATTCACATTTTCAGAGTTACCACCCATTGAAATAATTATTCATGTTTTTTTCTTAAAATTGATTTCCTCTATTGTCGTAAAACATGAATAAACCAACTTCTAAGTTATATATTTCCAAAAGTCTGGTTGAGCCTCTGTAGAGAGGTCTGAGCTATATACAGGCAAAATATTATTATAATAGAAGCATTTTTCACAAAAGAACATTTGGAAAAAAGATTATTCTAAGTTAATTTTTTGCCAAAATATTGTATTTAAATAATTTTTTTTTGTCAATATGTCCTTAAAACACTTTTATGCATACATTCTAATCTAAGTGACACTAAATATCATGAAAATTATCCATTTATGCGCTTTTTTAAAATCAAGGTTCTGAAAGTAGTCGGATACCTTAATTGATATTTATTGATTTATATATATTTTTTTGAGGTGCAAAGTTAATTGATGAATACATTCAATTCAAAAAGGTTCTCCCAATGCCGATTGAAACTCATTTCGGGCCCTGTGCGCAAAAAATCTACAGCCCTATTTAGCACTGGCGGATCGAAATTTATAACCAGAAAATCTGGTTAATTCCAACTTATCCGGGCTCCAAGCGCCCAATTGATAAACTGACACTGGGTCCTCCCGTATCTTCCGCTTCCACAATGTGGATGGCCCTCCAGCAAAAAAATAGCCCACTCCTGATATGTTACTCATACCGATTTTAATGACATATCTCTGATACTTTTTCCCGTCGTGAAAGATAACTCCATACTTCCTGGAAAAATTATTCATTCATGATTACCAATAGTATACTAATTTAGCACGTTGCAGCTATTTAAATAACCACCAGTGCTAATCTCGCAGACCTATTTCACCAGTTGTGGTATTAGTAAACCCATCTCTGTATCGGGGACAAGTCATAGAGATGTCCGAACGTCTCTTGAATGAAAGGTCACATCAACCAACTACTCATTATCGTTACTCATTTCCCTTTCTGACCACGTGCTTTACGGATACCGAAAAGACGTCGCTATTGCGTCACTGCGACGTCATGCTTCGTGGGTGTCACGTGGCTCATCGTTGTCTGGTTGAATCCATTTATGGATGGTGCGGTGAGTGGGGGATGCGCGGTGTGTTATTTTTTTTTAAAAAATAAGTGTAAAGAAAGTTATACACAGTCTATGGGTCGAAATGACTAGGGCTATATATAGATGGAGCTATTAGTCAGTGAGTGGCATGAATGCTTATTCCGTTACTCTGAGGTGTTTTTTTTTCTTTCGTAGTCTGGTTGAGGTTAGTTTTGTTTTAGAGAACTTGTCATACATGATGGGTTGTAAAAGCGTATTTTCTCCCAACTCCCTTTTTCTTTTCTTTTTGAAGAAAGGGCTTATTTTAAACGTGTTAAATGTTCGGAGGCTATAAATCTTTTGGAGTAGAAGATTCACAAAATGCGTTACATAAATAAAATGTAATCCAGAATCGAATATTAGGATTTTTGATTTCTCAGTATATTTGATAATAAGATTGATTTGCATAAAAACAAAATTTATTTTAAAATGTGTCCTTGTCTTCATGTTGATATATATACAGTGGCGCACACGAGGGGTGCGTGTTAAATGTTCGGAGGCTATAAATCTTTTGGAGTAGAAGATTCACAAAATGCGTTACATAAATAAAATGTAATCCAGAATCGAATATTAGGATTTTTGATTTCTCAGTATATTTGATAATAAGATTGATTTGCATAAAAACAAAATTTATTTTAAAATGTGTCCTTGTCTTCATGTTGATATATATACAGTGGCGCACACGAGGGGGTGGGGTCCGGACCCCCCAGAGCCCTTGATTTTTTTCCCGATTGATTATAATTCTAATTATATAGTATGTAAAACTTTTGTTATTAATGATTAATTTTGTTAATTAATGCTAATTATTTATTCAATAATTAGTTTTTTTACTGTGTTTTGTTCCCAACAATCGACAAAATCAAAAGGAGCATGATACAAGAATGGTGAACTTTCGACCCCGGTCCCCCCTTGAAAAATTCCTGTGGGCGCTACTGGTGTACGCCACTGTGTAAACTAAATACCACTCTCTTTATAATCAATGATGATTTTAATTTGTTTGAAAATTTATTTATTTTTCTTCGTCTTTTATATCGTGAATTAAGTTAGATGAAATCTAGCAATAATGTAATTTTTTATTGCCAGATTATTGTATTAAAAATGATTATTTTATACTAAAAGTAGGAAATGAGTAGATGAACTAATATCGTCAAATAATCGTCCAATTCCTTAATGCTAAATTGTTAAGGGATTGTTTTCAATCATGGGAGCTCCTTTTCATAATGTGCTAGTAAAAGGTTTCCCTTTCTCGTTTTGTAATGTTAAACATAATTAAACTTTTTAGAAACATGCTACAAAATTTATTTTGTTGATTATGTAAAAACCAGAAATAATACACACACTCTTATAAAGTGTGCTAACTTTTTGGATGGGGTGGAGGAGATCCACTTGTAACTATATAATTAAAATAAAGTATTTTCTATCCTCTTATTTTCATGTTATGAAATACTTCACTTTTTGTTCTCAAATATGCAATCCATAAAACATTTCTAAAGATAAAAATATGGATGTTGTAATTATATTTCTTTGAATGGAAGGAAAAACATCGAATTAATTTCAAATATAGAATGAAAATCCTATAATTAAAAATACGTATGTGTGGAATTCCTCTTTTAAAAAAAAGTCTTATTCATTCACTTACGCTGTGTTAATGCAGTGGCCGTGGATATTTACCTCCACACGTTAACCCTTTCATTAGATTAATTTCTTGTTCTCGTCTCCCCGTGCGTATACCTTCCGAGTTACGTACGCAAAGGGTGTGTAAAGGTCATGCGCGAGGCTCTGTGTGAGGCGCGTTCATTTGACAAAAGGTCAGAGTGGTGGGTGGGGACATGCATGGCGAAATAGCATATTTTGTCGTTTGTGTTGATTCAGTGTTGCATTGGGATGGGTTGATGTCATGCGTTTGACAGAGGGTAAACAATAAGGTGGGGATTTGTTGGCTCTTGGGAGTCTTTTTTTCTCTTTCCTTTCCTTTCACCCGGAAAACGATAGGCAAACCTCGATTTGCCAAAGTGAAATACTTTGTGTGTGGATGTTTGACTAAAATGCGTTTGGAACTGCCAAGTGATCTTTTTCACTAACTACATATGTAGATAAATATTAGAATTATTCAATTCAATTCGTCTTGGGGTTTTCCTACTTTCTATTTTTAGTGTATGAAATTATCTTTAGTGAAAGAAGCCCTCGGGATGGGACAGAAAATCAATGAGAATAAGACCCAGTACATGCCTTGCACTAAATCATGTTTTAACAATTCCCATTTTGAAATTGAATGGTGTAGTTTTGAAGTTGTTGACAGCTTCACTTATTTAGGTTTAGAAATTAACATTAAAAACGATTGTACTACTGAAATCCAAAAGAGAATTACAATGGCTAATAGATGTTTTAATGGAACTCGAAAATATATGAAATCAAATTTAATCAAAGGAAAAACAAAGGCTCTATTGTATAAAAGGCCTAATAAGAACAGTATTAACTTATCATATTCTCATCTGTTCGAGACATGGACCAAGTTTCACACGCATAAGTATCTACGAAAGGAAGATTTTAAGATCCATTTTTGGAGGAATTCAGGAAAATAGAACTTGGCGAAGAATATCAAATTTAGAGCTCTATCGATCATATAAGGAATCTGAAACCGTCAACTTCATCAAAATACAGCTAATTAAATGGGCAAGTCACGTTATCAGAATGAAGACCGCACCACTAAGTCTTCGATGCTTAACCAATCGGCACACGAAAAAAAGGCAGGCCGGATCTCAGATGGATTGATGGCCTAGAAAAAGATCTCCTAGTTTTGAGAACTAGGTATTGGAGAACACTGGCTGCAAGAAGGCTGGCCTGGAAAAGACTTCTTGAGAAGGCCAAGGTCCACCGTGGGCTGTCGTGCCACGAAGGAAGGAAGGAAAGAAGTGTATGAAATAGTGGTAAATGTACAGTGGCGTAACGTACATCCCCGCATCGCGGGTGGGTGGGTCCAGGGTTCTAAGGGGCCCAAAGCCTGACTGACGCAAGTGCCTATCCTTTGTAAAATTCAACGTGGGGACTCAAAACCTGACTTTGCATTGGGGCCCAAATGTTTTCCGTTACGCCACTGTAAATGTAGCCACACATACATTATACTAACTTTGTATAAAGAATCAATTTGCACACTATTTATAATTTGTAAATAGATACCACTATTTTTATTAATATAGTATTATATATATGTTAATAAACTCCAAATAAAATTGCTTAGCCAGCTTGGTTAATTCTCGCTGAGCTTGTGAATCAATACTCCACAATTGGTGATCCGAACATGATTTGAACATGCAACCTTCTGGATCAGCGCTCCACATATGTATTGAATTGAAAGAAAAAAATCAATATTCGAGAGAATATAAAATGAATTTATGAAATCTTGGCAGTTATTTTGAATGTTCATGTGAATGAAGAAAAAAAAACCTGTTGAATGGATATCGTTTTAATGGGCGAACTGAATATTTTTTATTTTGATTCCCAATTTTTCAAACTCAGTGTAAACAACACTCAAAGTGGGATATTGGGTCCTCTATTTCTTATTTCAACAGTTTTTGTAGCAAGCAGAAAATTTAGTTAGAAAATTGAAACTTCATTTTTTGAATAATTGGATAAATGGTGAAATCTGCATTTTAGTTCGTATTATTTATGTAGTGTTCACTATTATAAAGGTACATTTACAACGGGTAACATTTTATGATGCTTGTATAAATCACGCAATCCTCAAAAAAAAAAAAAACTTCACAAATGAAAATAAAATTATGAATCATAAAATTGAAAACACATGTATTTAAATTGAATTTATTTGGTTGTTATTGGATCTTTCATATATTCCGAGTGTACTTTTTCCACACAAATACTGTATTTGATTCTTTTAAACCTTCTCTAATTTGTCGATGAGCTAATAAGGAAGAAGCTTGCTCGGAAATTTGTTTTCACACATGCTCAGAAACGATGGTAGGCATTTTTCGATTTGGCGATATCTTTTGATATTGTGGAATTAATCGACGGTAAGTACTATATCGATACGTGCGTTTGTGATATTTCGTTTAATTCATTAAGCCATTGTTTACAATTATCCATTTTTCTTTGCAAGTAATTTTTGGCTTTTTGAAAAACACGTAAGGATAGTTATATGCAACAAAATCCAAGTCTTTACATGAAAATTTCGCATGAATTCAGCATGCTCAATTCTTTTTTTTTTACTCGATTTCAGTAAAAATCAATATTCAAAATAACGAAATCTATTTCATTTTATACATTTTGTTAAAAAAGTATTGTTGGAGTTCCATCTTTGGTGTCACTCCTTGTTATTTTTGTTCTACCATTTATTTAGAAACCATTATTAGTTATCTTCCATTCCACTATACTTTCATAGCCATAGCCTTCCATTTCTTCTATTCATTCATTCTTTGCCATTCTGTTTCAGAGTTGAAATCCATTATACCAATAGTCCATTTGTGCGTAGCAAAAACGGCATTAATTTGGCCTGACTAAACATAGTCATTATCTGAATTTTCGCTTTCTAATCCTCAAAATATTTCATTTTTTTAACTGGAATGCTATGTTAGTCGCAGCAACTTGTTGATCTGTAGGTTGCAAATTCAAATATTTCCACTGTGAAAACATCCGGAATGTTGAAGGCTGGTTCTAAACGATCAATTCGTTGAGCTTTAAAGCGTTGAGTGGATATCGGAAAGTTGATGCATCAGCTCATTTTGAACCAATCTTTACGTATTATTAAATTTGTGGTTAAAAAATTTTTTTTGAAAAAAGTAATAAACTTTGATTTAATTCTGTTAAAACTGGAAACGAGATACAACTTATAATAAATAAATTTAATTTTTATTGCGAGAGAAATACTAGTTTTGTTTTTATCTGTTTGATTTATTCTATAAATTCTTCAAACTAAACTAGAGACAAGTTCAAAACGTTAAAACGTGCTGGCACGTTTTGATCTAAATTTTTTGTGGAGCTAAGCTTTCTTTGGCTTCTAGCTTGCGTTTCTTCTTCTTGATCGTGATTTATATTAAGGCCGAGTAACCAAATGGCTATTGTTGCGAATTCGTGGTCGGTGTGTCATGTGTGTGAGTTCGAGCTCTAGTGCCACTGAAGACCCGCCGTGTAGAGGGGCTGATGCATTACATTTTGCCCCGTTTACATGCAAACCCGCAAATTGCCTGCAAATTTGGGGTTGGGGGAAACGCCAGCTTTTTGTCGGTATTTTGTTCAGCCCTTTTGCATGAGAATCTGGTGATTGGTTGATAGATACACGTGACTATACAATGGCTACCGCGAAGAAAAAGAAACCAATAAAAGTTAACTATAATAAATGTCACTCCCATGGCAAGTACATCACAAAACAATAGAAATATCAAGTTAACCATATTGTAATATTATCGCCCATCTTGAACATAAATCACAACTTGGCGCTCAGCACTCCTATATCAAATTAGCACCGAAAAAATCCCGTTTCAAAGCTTTTATTTCGCTACAAATTTGTAGAACTGTCCGGGCATATCCAATTTTTTGGAATTCGTCACAAATATTTTTATACACTTCTCAATCCCGGGCAGTTCCCATCAAGTTTTTGTTGTATTTCTTGATTTCCCCAGATGTTACTTAAAGCTCTTATTTCTTCAATGGACCAACGCGCTCAATCGATAACAGTAGCCATCTTTGAATAAATGAATTTCGGGCGCAATACGCCATGGGAAAATTTGAAAACGAACCCATTTACCCTGCTTCTAAGCGGGCTCGTCGTGTAAACGGGTCTAGAGGAGATCAGTACCTGTATTTTGCCGTCAATTTTCGTCCATGTAAATGGGGCTTTAAGTTCTCTTGTTGGCGTAGTGTAGTAATTTGGAGAGGGAGGGGATGCCCAGCCTCAGGTATCGTCCTCGTAGTTACACAAAGGTTCGAAAATTACGAGGTCCGTCGGCAATAGCTTTTGTGTTGCTCTGGAGTGCGGCATTAATAAACACTCGCAATTAGTAGTAAGAGGTTCGTTGCCAGCAACTCAATGTACTTTAGCTTAAATATGACCGTAACTTTTGACACTTCAACATTCTTATTACAATCCCTTCGAGAAGTTCACTGGTCTTTAGTCCAAAAAAAAAAAAAGATGTACCCTTTTATTCCCCCAGTGATTGTCTTCTTTGGCAACTCCTGTACACATAGCTCTTATGTCAGAGTGCTGAACCTTGTTGAAAGATGATAGACTGCTGAAGCTTTACAGCTGTGGTCCCCACTCCAAATATATCTAGGTGCATTCTCTTCTCTCTTTCCCGTCATCTTTTTTTTTCTCCTGTGTTTGTGCTGAAGTGTTTGTTCTGTGATGGAAAAAAGAATTGTGCCGTGATATAAGATGACTTACGAGAACAAATATTAACTGCCTTTCTACCAAAAAAAAACTTATATTTTTGTGGGGTACAGTGGCGTAACGTACACCCGCGCAACCCCTGCATCGCGGGGGGCCCAGGGTTCTAAGGGGCCCAAAGCTTGACTGATGCAAGTGCCTACCCTTTGTAAAATTCAACGTGGGGGCCCAAAACCTGACTTTGCAGGGGGGCCCAAATGTTCTCCGTTAGCCACTGGTGATGTACTTGAATTAATGTATGTTCTCTTACGAAGAAGGATATGCAGTTTACATTAAAAAAAAATTAATCCGAAATCAAACTATGTTAAGATAGACATGGGGTCGGCAAACTTTCGGAGAGAAAAGCCAAGTTGCAAATGAAACTAAGGTACATAAAAGAGCCAGTGGCGTAACGTACACCCACATTGCGGGGGGGACAGGATTCCAGGGGGCCCAAAGCCTGATATGTTGTTACATTGTATATTTTTTTTATCATTTGTTATATTCCGCCTGGGACCCAAAACCTGACTTTGCAGGGGAGCCCTAATATTCTCTGTTACGCCACTGCAGAGAGCTGTTTATATGCTTGCGCATGTGTGTAGTGGTGGGGCGAGCCTCTGGTGCTAGTCACGATCGGGATTGTCATGTTCCATTTAATATTGTTTTGTAATACATAAATGTCTCTTACACATTTTCAATTCCTTCTAAAACTTAGAACTGTCGAAAATATTTTTATTTCTGTAGCTCAACATAAGAACAACCAATGTCGGAAAAATTATAATGTTGAGAATTTTAAACTTTGAAGCTTCGTTAACAAAAACTCCGTACCAATAATATCTCAGTGCTTTATTCTGGATTTTCATGTTAACATTAATAATTAAAATTGATTTTGATTGTTCCATCATATGTAAAAGTTATTTGATTCTTTTTATTAATCCTTAATCATGTCACAAATAACGGAATGTGGTTTCGTCATTTCTGTTAAAGGTACAAGTTCATCAGTTGTCCATTCATTCCCAAACTAATTGTTTTGTATGCAAATAAATAAACGATGCTGGAAATTACTTAGAGGAGTTGTCTTACCATGACGGCATATTTACCAACAAATTGGACTTGTACTGCTTCAGAAACAATTTAATACAGAAGTCTTTAACCAGTCAAATGTTTAAATGAATACGTTAACTATATAAATTTTTTCAATAGATAATTCTGAAGAAAAAGTGAAAAAGAAACAATTTTTAGTAGACATAAGTATTGACTATAACCATTAGTAGACATATAGGCTGAAGCCTGAAAAGCCTGATCCACCTTCACAAAGAACCGGGTTTGCCGACCCCTGAGTTACTACGTACCTCAAAATGGGTTTCTTATCTGATTTGAAGTTCACGTGCAGCACGCATAACTGATTTAATATTTCTGGCATATTTATTCAATGGTGTCTTGTTTAAAATAGAAAACTTTAGAAATAATTATTTATCTTTAGCGTATTTGTTTTTTGTATAGAACATATCATGTTAATCCTCAAAGAATTGTTTTTCAAAAGTAATCTTCCACATATTTACCAAAATTAGTTCTCTTGGTATTCTGCGCTTGTGTCGTTTCGAATGAGAACTAAAGTTTGAATCAACTTCTGTATCGGCTTAACATAGCGAAACATTTTATTTTTTAAATAATGGAGCGGAAAACAATGCCAAACGATAATGTGTATAAGAATAACCTTTATTGTTTTCAGTTCGTGTGGCTCGTGTTAACCCCCTTTTTCTCCTTCGAATCAACCCGCGGGTTATAAATTGTATTCAAGTTTGTTCTCTTGTTAGCCTCGTAAAATTATGCAAATAGGGCCTCCATTGTTGTTTTTCCTGTTCAAAGCGACCTTCGAAACGATTTCGAACTACAAGTATATCGTTCAAAGGTCTTTCCTGTACCACGTATAGCGGTCTTGAAAGGGGGAAAGGGAGCAATATAAATCACAAAAAAATAAATCTTTTTGCAAAAAGTTAAGCGAATAACAGATTTTTATCTTATCTCCACTTTTTTTTTGTACGTACTTGCTTTACATTTAATCTCTAAAAAAGAACTTCAGCTTTCTCGCGTCATACGATAGATAACTTCAGAAATAGATCAAAGATTGTTCGTGTAATTTTTAAGATTATACAGTTAATGAGAGCAAAAAATGTTACCCAGCGTTTCCAGTATTTAATGTAAAAATTTATTGTAAAATTTGAATTCAGTTAGGTTTTATTTCTAGGAGTTTGTGCAGTGGAAGTCGAATTCTTGGATTATCAAAAGTTAGTCGTACAGAAAACAAAAACTTAAAAAAAAAAAAAAACTGTTTTTTCAATTACAAAAATATCTTTTGAGTTTGCAGATTTTTGATGTAATCTTATGTTTTGTGGTCAAATATTCCTTAAAAAATACTGAAGTTTTTTTTAAAAAAAATCATGCTTCGTTTTTCTTATAAAGCAGGGGGGGAGCAATTCTTTAGGCTCCAAAGCACTGGCGTAGCTAGTCCCATGAGGGCTCTGTATCAAATTTTCTTGGGGGGGTTGGAAATGGGAGTTTTTGTTAATGGGATTACTGCTAACGTTTTACGTACACATGTTGGGGACCCAGTAGCTTGTGGGAGGGGAGGCTTCGTATAATTGATACGGCGGTACCTACGCCCCTGCTCCAGAGTAACGTTGCGGGAAGGGAGGATACCAGAGGAGCCGCACCTTTTTCAAAATGATTACATTCATTAGTTAACTTTGCATCGCAGACAAGGTATATGTCAGGGATGGCGAATCGGTGGCGCGCGAGCGATCAGAATATATTTGCATTGTATTTCAAAATAACAAAGTTCACTCGGAAGTATTACGAACAAACGCGAGTGATCGGTCGCGGGATGGCGGGGAGCACACTCGTTTGTTGTTGTCTTGCCTTGGTTATGTCGTGGACTACAGTTGCTTAGGATGCAAAATTTGTCTACGTATAGCATAGTCAAAATATGGGAATGAACTAGAAATATGGCATTATTAGTAAAAGTGATTTGGCAGATGACTCCAAAATTCAGTAGGTATTCTACTAAAAGTAATATCTTATATTAGATTGTAAGTTATTTGTCATCTAATCTGCAGCAACAGACGTCACACTAATGTTACTATAATTTGAATTACACGTATAACAAAAACATTTTCAACAGTACAGTGCTAAAGGTACTTTTTCGTAGTAAGTAAAGAGTTCTGAGTTGTTAGTATTTAGTTTTATTATTTTCCCAATAATCACAAGTCAAGATGATTTGACGGCAGGTTTATACCTCATCAAACATTTCTTAAGAAAAAAAATGGCACGTTGATCCATAAAGTTCACCACCCCTAGTATAAGTTGTATCATAAAAACCATTAATCATAGTTTAAATAAATTAGTAGCAGCCTTATATTTAATTCATTAACTGTGTTAATTTTATATAATTTATAGCTTCAAGTGCATTTAATTTTAGAATCAGTTTAATGAGATAAATGCACCCAATCACACTTTTCTTTTTACAATATTTTTTGAAATCAGGATTTGAGATTGTTTGTGGAAATTCTCATCACAGTCTGCAAGTAAATGTCAGCCAAACTTCATCTGTATTTATTCTTGTTGATCCTTATGCAAGAAAAACTGGGGTCACAAATATGGTGACCCAAATATAGATAACATTTTCTTTCTGTTTGATTTTCTGAACGTCCGGGCGGTTCATAAAAAGAACTTTACGGGCAGGTATTTGCCCATCCCTGTGATGAAGTATTTGTGGTAGCGTTTCGCGCTTCAACGCCACTGGTCCGGGGTTCAAATCCTGGGCTGGGCAAGGTTAAATCTGCCTTTCATTCCTTCAGTGGGTCGATAAATCCGGGCTTGTTCTTGGGAACTAAACGCTCGAGGTTTCACGTCAGACTGAGTGCCTGACCGGACTATCTGATCATGCGCTTCAGCGCCCAAGGTCACGAAAACTGAGATGGGCAGAGTAGGCCTTAGTCCTCATGGGCTGTTGCGCCACTGAGTTTAGTAGTTATAAAGTATTTAATTAAATATTTCCACAATTCGTATGCTCACACGTTATGCAAAGTTAAAAAACTTAAATTATTACTTTTAAAAATTATACATTGGGGGGGGGAGAAATTAATTTAACTGTGAGAGATTATTGAATAATCCGGCGTATAACGCGCACCTATACATTCAAGCTGCATTTTTGAATTTTTAGGTATATTCGCAGTATAACGCGTACCCCCTTTTTTTACGAAGAAACCTAAAGTGTAATTATGCAATTCTGTTACGTTCTTGAAGTCATTTATTCGAAGTATTATTCCAGGCTTATGAAAAAATAGCATGCTTCTGGAACCAGAACTGTTTCAGTTCATAAGATATGTCATTTCTTTTATGTAAACAGTATTTCGATATCTGTAGAGAAGTTTAATTTCTTTTAATGCTCATCTCTTTTTTTCAAGCTATTATTTTGAAACCCGGCGTATATAACGCGCACCCATAAATTTCGATCGTATTTTTGATGTTGAAGGTGCGCGTTATACGCCGGATTTTACGGTATATCCTACATATAAATTTTTATTGACATTATATCTATCTGTTGAAACATTTCGTTATTTAAAATAGGAAAGCTTTGAGGAGGGGGAACTGCTAGGAATAAATTTTTTTTATCTCATTATCCTTTATAATGATATCACCAAAGAAATATAAGGTTCTTGAGATGCAAAAATATTCGAAATGCCGATATTATGCTCGAATACTTTGCAGGTTGTTGTGTAGACGGAACAAAATATTTTCTGCGAGTTGTAAGTTTTCTTTGTGATATAAAATTGCAACGAGGTGTTCTGGAATAAATGATGACGTTTGTATGGACGCAACAAACAGTATATTATATTTAAAGTGGAGATGACAATATACTGCATGCGCGATGATTAATTAAAGGTACAGGTAAAAGAGCGCCAATGACGTATGTCTTGCGCATTCTCGGGATGAAAGTTCGTTTACCTCTTCCTCCAGACTTAAAATTTAATTTTAAAACGTCGTCGTATGTAATTTAATTATTTCGTGGAGGAGATGAATTTCGATCTGGCATTGAATCTCATTTTTAAAGCTTTAAAATCAGTGTATTCTTTAGTATGGGATGCATTGTTAGCAGTTTGAAAAAAAAAATATATAGTGTTTTTATAAAACATTACGATTGTGGAATTTTTTAATGTAGTTTTATTATTATTATTTTTTAATTTATTTTATATAAATGAATCTTGCGCTGTATGTACGAGCATACCACGTCAAGGCATAACTTCATCGTATTTTTTTCACTATTTAGTTTCTATTATTTTTTTATTTTGCGTTAGGATATTTCATTACATTGTTAAAATTTTTGAATCCCAAAACTTTTCGAATCTTTTTTTTTTAAATATCTTTAAACTTGTTTTGTTCCCTTTTTATAACGTTTTGTTTCATTTGTACACCTCATTCTGATTTTTACGCGACACATACGTTCCCAAAGATAACGTGTAAATATATAATTAGGTTGGGGGGAAAAGAAATCCATTATCTTTGCGTGAAATTCGAGACTTTATTTAACATGTTTCGGATTGTCAAATAGGCACCGTTTTGTTGTATAATTTGTTGCCATTTTAAAGGTAGCTTCATTATGCCTCTCTCATAGAAGTCTTGGTTCTTATTGGCGAAAACCTCTAGTAATCGATTTTCACAATCTTTTCTTGATCTCAATTTCTTATCACTCAGAAAGTTTTGAAACGCGAGAAAAAGATGGTAATCGCTTGGTGTCAGGTCCGGACTATATGGTGGATCCATTAAAACTTCCTAACCAAGCCCCAGAGTTGCTGGAGAGTCATTACAGACGTGTGGCCTGGCTTTATCCTGATGGAACACACCTCTTCTGTTGGCCAGTTCTAGTCGTTTCTGGTCAATCGCTAGCTTCAAACGGTCCAGTTGACAATAGAGATCTGAATTTAGTGTTTGGCCTTACGGAATAAATTCATAATAAATTATTCCTTTCGAGAACCACCAAATACACATTAGAACCTTCCTGGCCTTTAGTCCTGGTTTGGCCACCGTTTGAGCTGCTTCACCGCACTTTGACCACGATCGTTTTCGCACAGTATTGTCTTATGTGACCCATTTCTTATCCCAAGTCACCATCTGTTTAAGAAATGGGTCGATTTCATTCAATTTGGCCAAGGCTTCGCAGATGGAAATTCGACCCATCATGTTTTTGGTGTTAATTGGTGTGCACCCAAACATCGAGCTTCTTTTTGAATCTTCTATTTTCAAATTGTTTAAAACTGTTTTTTATGGTCAATCTTGAGATCCTGGGCGATGCTACGACTACTAACATGCCCATTAACTTCGATTATTTCTGTGATTTTATCGACATTTTAGACGGCGGACCTGCCTGTGCGAGGTGCATTTTTAACATCAAAAATGCCTGAACGGAATCGGCGATACCACATTGTACATAATTAGCTTTTACAGTATCGGCACCATAAACACCATTCACAGTTTGTCTCTTGGCTTGCATTTTCGCCTTTTTCAGAGAAAAACTGTAAAATGTACAGACTTTTCTCTTTGTTGACTTCTCTTTTTAACACTCTGTAACTCGCAACTGAATGGACCAAACAAAAAACAGCAAAGTAATTTTTTTAGTGTGAAATGTCACCTTGACAATGAGCATAAGTTTGAAATTGTTTGATCGAAATTTCACGAGATATCGAAACTACAGCCATCTACCGAAAAAATAATGGATTTCTTTTTCCCCAACCTAATATATATATATATATATATATATATATATATATATATATATATATATATATATTGAATTGATGGAAAGAAGATTGATTCCTTAGGACTGGAACTAAAAATAATACAATAAACCATGAATTTTCATGCAAAGATCTCAAACATTTTATTTCATAAAGTTTGCACATGTGTCATACAAAGTAAATTATCATTTGAAAAGAACAAAAATATATGTGTCGCTAATTCACATGACCTCAAAAATTAGACTAAATAGTGAGTTTAATATCAGTACCATTTTACTCTCTGCTCGTCATGTATGGTTCCTAGTTTTCTTATTATTTCGGGTACCTTAATCGTCGTGTTTCATATCGTGAACTCCGTATTTTAATATTAGCGTTCACGATTTGGTGTTTTGGTCATTTCCTCTGTTTCGGATTCGAATTGCCACCTCCTCTCCCCCTTGTTTTATATGTGGCCAAAACGTAGATAAGATGTGAACATTTAATTGCTCGTTCTCATCGTACTTCGTGTTGATGGGGGAACCATTTATTGAAATAGTTTTTACGAGTTTTGATATGTCTGCCTCAGCCACATTGAGACAAGTTTCGCACGAGGCGTCCTGTGACATTGTATTCACTAATTTTAATTTTTATAAAATTCTACAAGCACCAAAAAGGTATACTTATGACTTTGAACACCAAACTCAAATACAGACAAAGCTCTATACCTAAGTTGTAAAAATTCGAGGAATTCTTACAAATGGAAATCGCATGACATTCCTCGTCTCTAGGGTAGCAGTTTTAAAAAAATTAAATTTTTCTTAGAATTTGGGTCGATCGTGTGAAATCAAAAAAGTCGTGTAAAATGAGAATTAATTTTTTTTCTAATTCGTGTTAAATCAAAATCGTGTAAAAGAAGTTCGCATAAAAACAGAATTTGATGTATACTGATAATGTGTGTGCGACATTTTTAAATCTCGCCTGGTTTTCACAATCTTTGGTTACAACTAAATTTTTACTGACCATTAATTTTTTTTTTAAATTACTGATATGTGAAATTTTGGGGAAAATGTATGTATATTTATATCTCATCTTTGTAACTTTAATAGTGTTTGGCTTTCTATCATCTCTTGAATCTATACAAGACTATCTGAGCCTAGTTGTCTGTATTTTTTTCCCGAACAATAACGTACAAATGAGAAACTGGGAGACAGATGAAAGATACCTCTCAACCCTTTGGAAAGAATGGATAGCATTGAACACCGCGGCCAATATTTCTTAACCTGTTAGGTTATTATGTAAACGCCTTCCGCATTCCTTTCGGTTAAGTAATTTTCGCTCCTGAAGGTAAATTAGTAGCGTATTTCCAGAAATATTTTTAAATTTCGTTTTCGATTTGTAAAAAGGAATATTCTAATGTCTGTCAGAAGAACGGATGGTTTTCTTTTTTTATGTTTTGACTGTTCAATTGGTAGTAAGCTCTGATAAAATGCACAACTCTGTTCCTTGATGAATGAAAATGTCTTCGAAAAATCCCCCCCCCCCCCCAAAAAAAGGTTTGATTTGTAGAAAATTCTTGAAGTAGAAATTCATTTTCAATATATATTAGTTCTTTGTTCGAAGAAAAAGTTCGTAAAATAGACATTCACAAAAAACTGAGGTTCGTAAAATGGAGGTCCGAATGTATATGTAATATTAAACATTTAAATATTTCTTTTCCCAAAATAAATTTTGGAAAACCACAATCCTATGAAAAATTCCCAAAAATATTTTCTCAGTGATTAGTTAGGTTTCAATATTATTGAATAAAAGTATGAAATAAGCTATTTGTGTGTGTGTGTGTGTGTGTGAGAGAGAGGCTACTGAATCCAAAATGCTCAGAAACCATGTGTTTCTTTAGAAAATCGTGTTAGAAAAAAAGTTTCTTTCCCTTTTCTTTTATTGAATATGTTTGTAGAAGAATAATACTCTTTATTCAAGATGCCTCATTAATAGAAGGCGAAAATGTGCGCTCAAGAAACACCACGCACTCAAGTCATTTACTTGTTCCACTGCCTTTTTTTTAATGATCTTCATCAAAAGTGTTAGAAAAATAAAAATATAATTTTTTCGTTATTATTTTTTCCACTCGGAACCATTGAGTAGTCACCCCCATCTCAAGTTTAATGAAAAAGAAAAGCTTTGTTTCTTTTCTTTTTCTTTTTGAAAAAATCGAAGTGGATCAGTGGGTTGTATTCAGGGCGGTGTTTCCAGACCGAGTTTATTGCCTCTTGGTTGGTATGTCAAGCACTGCCATTCGAACTCGCCGCATTCCCGCTCAAGCAAAAAACACGTGTTTCTTTTTTTTTAATTGAGTTTCTTCGCACTTTTTTTTAAAAAAAATTATTACGCAATACGTCCTCTAGTGCTGTGGTTAATTTATGTTGTAAAGAGTCAGAGTATCAAATGAGCGTATCTGTGGTGTGTGTTAATGATATGATGTAAAAATAACAAAAAGATTATAAGAATGACAATGAGGTTTTTTTAAAAAATTTATTTATGTGTGCGTTTTTTTAAATCTATTCTACTGTACATTGAGCTGTGAAATATCTTGAACTTTTTATTTTATGTATGCTATAAATTTTACTCTCCTTCAAGTGCGTCAAAGTTATGCATTTTTTTCATGCTCTTCTTTAAAAGGAAATGTTTCTTAAAGTTATGTTAGTTTTTCAGAAAAATTCACTAAAAATTTGTAATTTTATACTTGAAAGATAAGCACAAAAATCCCTGCCCAGCACAAAACCCGACGAATAGAGTTGGCTGATGTAAAGGGTGTTTTTTGAGAGGTATAGAACTTTAAATTGCAATAAAACGATGTATTATTCGATTGACATGAATTTTTTTTTATTCGAAAGATAATCTTGTGGCATTACATTTTAAATATGATTTCTGGCATAGGACTGCCACGGATGTTGTCCAATCTGGACGTCCAATTTTCGATGACTTTTTCCAACATTTGTGGCCGTATATCGGCAATAACACGGCGAATGTTGTCTTCCAAATGGTCAAGCGTTTGTGGCTTATCCGCATAGACCAATGACTTTACATAGCCCCACAGAAAATAGTCTAGCGGTGTTAAATCACATGATCTTGGAGGCCAATTCACAGGTCTAAAACGTGAAATTAGGCGGTCACCCAACGTGTCTTTCAATAAATCGATTGTGACACGAGCTGTGTGACATGTTGCGCCGTCTTGTTGGAACCACAGCTCCTGGACATCACGATTGTTCAATTCAGGAATGAAAAAGTGAGTAATCATGGCTCTATACCGATCACCATTCACTGTAACGTTGTGGCCTTCATCGTTTTTGAAGAAGGATTCCACCAGCCCATAAAGCGCCCCAAACAGTCAGTTTTTCTGTATGTAACGGTGTTTCGACATACACTTGTGGATTAGCTTCACTCCAAATGCTGCAGTTTTGTTTGTTGACGTAGCCATTCAACCAGAAGTGCGCTTCATCGCTAAACAAAAAAATCTCTTATGAAAATCGACCATTATTTTCGAAATATAATTGCACAATTTGAAAGCGTTGTTCAGGCGTGAGTCTATTCATGATGAATTGCCAAACCAAATTGAGAATAAATCACTTGACAGCTGTTAAATCGGTCGCCATCTTGGAAAGTAATGCCAACTTAAACTTCTATACCTGGAAAAAAACACTCTGTACGACCAAAGTCCTCCCGTTGGCGTGGTGTGATAGTTCGGAGAGGGAAGTGCCAGCTCATGTGTTGTCCTCGTCACTTGACCGAGTTTCAAAAGTACGTGAACCGTCACGAATACCCCTCGTATTTCTCTTTCGTGTGTGATGTTAATATAATTCTCACTCTTTCTCATCTCCTCCAACGCTTTCTATGTGTAAAGAATATCTACACTACAAGGTTTAAAATCAAGTGCTTTATATAATACAGTGCTCCGCAACCTTTTTTATCGCCGCGGACCGGTCAACGTTTGTTAATTTTACCGCGGCCCGCTGAGGGGGAGGATGTTGATTGTTTATATCTTAGACTGTTTTGATTTAATAATTGTGATTTAATTGTATTTAATCGTGATTTCTGAATAAAATATAGCTACACCAAAAAATGAATATAAAGTGATTTAACAAGGAATATTAAGTGATTTTCATAAAAAGTAGCTCAAACCTAAGAAAAATATACCACAGTAAATAAAAGAGAAATAATTTAATGTTTCTTGTGCGGGGACCGGTAGTATTTGATTCACGGACCGGGGGTTGCGGAACACTGCTTCAATAAATAGGTTCGAGAGAAGGCTATATTAGATTGCATATAAATATAATCTTACGAACTGTGAGCCGAAATAATAGAAGTTAATTAAATTATTATTATTTAACTTTAATATCTTTGTTTATTTTAGATATACACAGTGTATTTCTTATTAGCAAAAATTGATCGCGATCTGTCTACTTTCGTTTTTATTTACAATATGAAATAATCGTATTATTACCTTTCTTAATTACTTGTACTGAAGTTATAAGTGAATGAAAAAATATGACTTGATGAGAGAATTTACACAAACTATGTTCTTTAAAAAAATTAGTTTTAAATGATAAAATTTAGTAAAATTATTGAAATTTTGAATAGTGTAATTACTGACCATTTTCTATTCGAAGAAAATTTGTTCATATTCATCGTATTCACAACATACCATGTCCTTTTTAAGCGCCGAGTATTAAGTCGCGATTTTAAACGTGACATATGCGCGAAAAAATAAGTTGGACCGAGATAATAAGTATGCTGATAGCGTATCCTTTTGGCTCTATTCCAACCATTTAACAGTCGAGAGAAGTAGTTAAAAAGACTTGTCAGTACTCATTGAACGCTGCGAGAGATTTTGCGTTTGTTCTTCGCACTTCGTTATTGTATGAATTAATTTTCCAGTAGCAATTGCGTTCGGTTGAATAACCATTTGTTTAAATAAGTAATTACATTATACCACACAATTTAAGTATGGGGAAGTAAAAATAAAAATGTGTAATTTGGGTAAAATGTATGGGATTTTCGTAATGTATTTTATGATATATATTATAATTATGAAAAAAACTTTTGAAAATCTTAAACTCTTTACACAAAATATAGAGACTTATAGCCATGAATATTTGGATAAAAGTACATTAAATTAAAAGTTCTATAAAAACAAGTAATGTAAACACACACACACACAAAACAAAAAAATTAAGTCAATTCCTATTTGTCAACAAAGAAATTTTATTTTAGTTACTTTTTATTAAATACAATTAATATAAATATGTATATACATACGACAGAATCACAATATTAGGTGGCAAAACACCTTTTAAATTAACATTAAAAACTTTTTAACCGTATGAAATTTGCAATTACATTTTTTAATTAAGCCTTTGTGAGAAAAAAGGTAAGAATTTATCTTAAAACCAGTGTAAAAGGGATGCTGACGTCTAACTAGCATATGATTATTCAGGTTTAATTAAACCGTCATCGCACATTTAATAAAAGCTATTTTATCCAATGGGGCTGCCATCTAGGGGAATAATTTCGACTAAATTAATGAATTCATGTTTGAAAAAAAAAACTGTATTAGCATCAAGTGTCATCCACTACAAGTTTAAAAAAATGTATTTGAACTTCAGTGGATGAATAAAAAGTATTTTATTAACAATTGAAATAAAATTTGAACAAGATATATATATATATATATATATATATATATATATATATATATATATATATATATATATGGAGAGTGTGAACTAATAGTAGGAATTGAATAAAGGATGGGAGGTATTGTGCTCACAAAGTTGATTAGCCCTTGAATCAGCTGATAGTATCTTCTTACTAATTTTTGTTCTCATTAGAAGCACGCTATTTTGCTATTTAAAATCTAAATTTTATTTAACGGCTGTTTTAAAATACAGTCGTACCTCCATTTTGCGAATTTCTCTATTTTACGAACTTTTTCTTTAACCAATCACATAAAGTATATTGAAAATTAATCCTCTATTAAACGAATTTTCCACATACCGAACTTTTTTCGAGATTTAGCGAGATCCGACTGTATTAATAGTTATACGTATTCTGTCTCTTTTTAAAGTTGTTTAAAAGGATTAATTCATGTGACGTTATAGTCGCATGATAAATGGAATCGCGTGTTTCCAGCATATCAGTTCAGTTCATGCGTCTCACTTTTGCCAACTTACGTTTTTTATAGAAACTTTCTTTTAAAAAAATATATTTGTTAATAGTAATGCAAATACGCGTAAACAAAATGTCTTTATAAATAATATTCATTTGAATTTTTAAAAAAAATGTAAAAACCTTTTGATGAATTTTTAACACTTGAACATTTTATTCAATTATCATATTTAAAATTGTATTTGGATTTTACAAGTCTAATGTCAGCTTTGAATTCAATGGGAAAACTTGTGATTATAAATTTATCTTGTGACCATCATGAATGTATCCCATTAAATAAGTACGCATGTTGCCGATCACTTTTGTAAAAGAAAATCAAATGCAATAGCAAATATTTCCTATTTTTACATTTATTCAAACTTTCTTTCAAGAACCGTTATATAGGTTCCACAAAACCTAGATTTATATTAAAACACTTCGATCTTTTCCTCCTAATGAATTACTCTGTACGTGGATAATATTTTAAAACTTTCCCATTGCGTCTTTCCTGCTGTAAAGATTGGAACTTGTCACTTGCTATGCGAAGGTCTAATTGTTTGTGTATTCATGGCCGTCTTCTCTGAGTCCCAAAACAGAATAATTAGTGTACATTTCATTTGAAACACCGATTACTTCAGTGAATTTTTTAATTTATCATAAGCGTATGTCCTCATTCTGCGGTTTGAGTTCATGTGTACGTAAATATTTTAAAATTATAATGTATTATTCATGCAAGTAAAAGGTTCCGTTATTAAATCTAGATAACGGCTAAATGAAAACTTGCTGTTTTAATTAGTGACGTTCATTTAAAGAAATAGGATAGTATTACTTGGGACTTTCCCATTCTTATTAAAATAAAATACAATTCTATGCAGATGCGGACAGGATGTGGAAACAAATTTTGAGAATCGTTATTTTTTTTTAAAGTTAAACAGTTATTTACAAACCCTTCTGACAAGGAAAGTCTCGTATATTGTTCTTTTCTGTGTACCCCGCGTAAGCCTAGTGGTCATGGTCACGGACTTATGGCCGGCGTGTTATGAGTTCGAGCCTAGTGCCACAGAAGACCCGTCGTGTAGAAGGGCTGATGCAGTTAAATCTGCCGATGCTCAAAGTTCTCCATTTGGCGTGGTGTGAAAGTTCGGAGAGGGAAGGGGGCATGCGCGCGCGCGCCGGTTCAGGTGTCTTCGTCACTTGACCGGGGCCCAAAATTATGAGGTCAGTCACCAATAGTCCTCGTGTTGCTTTATAGTGTGACGTTAATAACCACTCACTCGCTTTGATTGCAGTATAGATTTGGGCGCATGCGCATTGTTGCAAAAATTTTGTGTGTGCAATGTTGGTAAACTCTATATCACATATTATTGAATACTAAAATTCTTGTGCATTATTGATTTATATAAATTAAAGTTAGCACACAGTATATTGAATATTTGGGTTTATTAATATTATGAAAATTAGTTACATGAAATATTTCAGTGTTTTGTATGCAGTAAAAAAAAAAAGTCTATTTTTTTAATATAACAGTGCTTAAGATATCCGACTATGTTCGGAACCGTGATTTTTTTAAGCGCATAAATGGATAAAATCATGATATTTAGTGTCACTCAAATATTAGAATTCATGCATAAAATTGTTTTGAGGACATTTTGACAAAAAAAATTTATTTAAATACAATATTTCGTCAAAAAATTAACTTAGAATAACCTTTTTTTCAAAATGTTCTCCCTTTGTTAAAAATACTTTTATTACAATAATATTTTGCCTGTATATAGCTCAGACCTCTGTACAGTGGCTGAACTATAATTTTTGAAAAATTCACATTACTTTCAGAGTTACAACCAATTGAAATAATTGTCGGCGTTTTTTTCTTAAAATTTCTCCCATCTGTTGTCGTAAAACATGGATAAACCCACTTCTAAGTTATGTATTTCGAAAATTCTAGTTGAGCCTCTGTAGAGAGGTCTGGGCTATATACAGGCAAATTATTATTCTAATAGAAGCATTTTTCGCAAAAGGAGAATGTTTTGAAAATTGGTCATTCTATGTTAATTTTTTGTCAAAATATTGTACTTAAATAATTTTTTATTGTAATACTATTCTTAAAACAATTTTATATACATTTTCTAATCTAAGTGACACTAAATATCATAAATATTATCCATTTATGCGATTTTGCAAAATCACGGTCCCGAACGTAGTCAGTTACCTTAAGTGAATAAAAATAAAATTTCTAAACCTGCTCTCAAAAATAAATTTAGAACTAAAGCCTTGTTCGTAACATTTACAATGAAAATTAGCCTGCTGGACAACATAATAAATCTAGAGCAATTTGTAGGAGTCGTCGTCCGATTACATCTCGTCTTCTATAGATACGGAGCTCTCAATTCTTCACTACTTTCAATAGCTCAACAGGAAAAGCCTATTCGATTCTGTACTCTTAACGTGGACAATGGATTACTAACTTGCCCTTGCCTCCATAAATGAGCACCTTTGTTTCTTGTTCTATCCAGATATTATCTGCAACAGGTTTCTGTGGAGAAGAACTGATGGGTGTTAGTATGCCAAACTTGAAAGTTAAACAACTTGACCCAGGCCACGTGAACCTACTTAAAAGAGCCTATTGTTATGCGTTATTCATTCCACCAGTATTGAGCCTTAGCATTTAGATTCATTGCTTGGTCTCGTTCTGTTTGAATATATACTGTACACGCTATGTCTTTATATTGCTTGGAATTTGACGTTGGCATGCGCGTGAATTAAAAATTCTAATCACCGATTATATAAAAGGTTCTTATGAAGCTTTGTGTCTTACCTTTAATTGCATAATTGGAATCTTTTCGTTCTAAAGGTAAAAGATAAAATGGCTGAGCGCCTCGATCAAGATCAAGGTCGTACATTATCATGCAATGTCAACTATGTTCTAGATAAAGTTTTGTCCTTTCCTGTTCTGCTGTTATGTCCGGAAGTTTATTCTATTCTGGTTTCATTTGTGATAGCAATCTATAGAAATAGTTTTTTTTAAGTATGGAGATATAAAACTATCTTAATTTGGGAGAATATTACGAAACAAAACGCATTTTCTCAGTGTTTGTGTGGGATGTTGGATTTTAAAGGTCTTTCTTTAAAATTGCCTTCTTATTTATTTAATTTTTTTTAAATAAAAATATAAACTACTCAGGAGAATTTTTAAGTCTGAATTTTTTAAATTTTGATACTGATCAGTAGACGTTTTTGTTATTCCGATTAATAATTTATTTATATACTTTTTGGGATCATTGATTATTAATAAATATCAAATGTAGTTGAGTTTCTCTTTGTTAGTAAGTGCAGCTTATTTTATTTACAAATTTGATATCGAATCGTATGGTAGAATGGAGATTGGATTTTGACGTGTGGCTAAAATAATGTGCATAATATTAATGTTCAATTTTACATGCATTACTATTTTTAAGTTGGAATAACTGAAGCTTAACACTATGGAAACTCCACTGAAGAGTATCATAGGTTATTATTATTTTGGAAGAATGCTGAATTTTATAAAAATTCTATAAAGAAATGAAAGGAATAATATAGTAAAAACGTGAATTGTGTGTTCGAATATTTTTATTTCTTGATATATGCAATACGCTTTATTACACATTTGAAACATTTGTAGAATAAAAAAAACTATTTCAAAACTTATAAGTACTCCATTGCGTCAGGATTTAATTTTTTGAGTCACTTAATTTTTTTTAAGTATACAGAAGGTATGTTTGTTGGTGAATGATTTTTATTTTTGTCTATTATATGAATTTATCAAATTGAAAAAAACAAATAGTGTTTTTTAAAAACATTACAAATTGCGAATATTTAATGTGTTATAGTAATTTAGTTCTGTTATTCGAAACATTTTTTTAAATTCTACATCAAATAGAATTTCTATCCGATACAGCTCAACTTATTTTTTTCCTTCTTAAAAAAATTAAATATTTTGATGCATCTACTCAACTCGGATGCAACGTTATTCTTATTCATTTCGTTATAGTTATTCTTTCTGGAAATCGTTTGGAATCTGCTATGTGTTGAAAATTCCATCCGATCTCTGACGCTCAAAATTTTTTATTTCTGCATTTTAAAATTAATGTTGTCTTTAAAATATTTTTCTATGCAATCTTTTTTTGAAAAAAATATTCTGTCTGTTGAGAGTTGAATAAACCAAACTACTTTTAATGCCATCTCAGTGTTCCAATAGAACTGAACAGAGCCTCCGCGTTCGTCTGCTTCCTGTATAATTCGTTATCTTCCGTGTCCTTATATGGCGGAGAACTGCCATTCTCAAGCCTCACCAGAGCGATGGCAGACGATACTGAAGTTCCGTAGAGAAGAGGATATTTATATCGCTCTGGAAACGGGAACTGCTTGAGTCACACTCTCACTTGGAATTTGCCGACGGTATAGCCCCAGTTTCACTCCTCCCAGATCTTGTAGCTCTTCAAACAGAGGTTCTTCGTCTCCACTAGCAACCGTAGGCGCGGCTTTTTAGAGCTTCTTCCTATACCTAGCGCCTTAAAAAGAAAGCTGGGGCACATCGTGGAAAAGTGTCCGGTTACTTGGGGTGGTGGAAGTTTTTGCTATTGAGGTTTCTGTCGGTTTGCAGGTTTTATTTTTGGAAAATTTCTCAAAGGTGGGGGGCTCTTTTAAATGTAGGGCAATGGAGGATGAATAACTGGAATGAATATGTATTGTGAAAATTTTGTAAAAATAAATATACTGAAAAATAAAATGCAAGTTCAAACATTTTTTTTCAATTCCTACTGTTAGTTCACACTCTCCCTATATATATTTATTTATATATGTATCTTGTTCAAATTTTTAATCGCTAATAAAATACTTTTTATTCATCCACTCAAGTTCAAATACATTTTTTTAAAACTTGTAGTAGATGACGATGTTAATACAGTTTTTTTCAAATATTTAGTAATTATATTTAATTAATTAATAAATAGAGTGACAAACAAAAGTAATAGTCCAACACCATATATTAAAAGGAAAATCGCTCGTTGTGACCTTGTAGCACAATGGAAAAGGTCGTGGGTTCGAATCCCACCTGGGCTGGCCTAATTTCTGTGAGAATGCGATTTCTTTTTACAGAACTATTTTTTTGAAATAATTAAATTTAATTAATAAATAAATAGTAAGAAACAAAAATAATAGTCCAACACCATATATAGAAAGGAAAATGGAAAATTGCTTTCTATTTGGCCACTTAATATTGTGATTCTGTCATATGTATATACATATTTATATTAATTGTAATTATTTAATTACAACTAAAATAAAAAAATTTCTTTGTTGAACTAAGTAGGAATTGACTGAAGTGCTGTAAAATTTTTATTCTTGAGTAAATTGATGAAATGAGATTTGAAACATTAATTATATAAATGTGACATCTATTACTGTTTTTATCGTAATAAAGATTTATGGATTAATATTTTATTAAAAAATATCTTGTGGGGAGACTCACATAGTCAAAATAGCTTGAACATATTTTTTATTATCATGAAGGGGGGAGTTTAATAATGGATATTTGTATGTCGATACTAATTGTATTCAATATTACTTTTACTAAATTTGTATTTTTGTATTAATATTTGTGAAATAGATAAATGTGTGAGACTAGCTATATTCTCACTGCCATAATTAAAAGCAGCTTTTTTTTTTTTTGTAAGGGAAAAAGTAATTGTCTGTACAACTTCTAGAATCAGAAGCAATAAATTGCTTTTGAAGCATATTATGCACAAAATTTTAATCTTAAGATTTTAGTTATTTATATATTTTTGTGTGCAACAAAAAATGAACAATTTCTATTGTAATGAAGAAAGTCGATAAAAAGATTAGTTAATTCTACTAATATTTTGAGTCATTAATATACATACTAAATAAATACCGAATTATTGCTTTTCAAAAAACAAAAAAAAAAATTATCTTTTCGTAAGATTTTGTTGTCACTTTTTAAATTAACAATTCTTTAAGTATGAAGTAAGTGGCTATTTTCCCCATCTCAGACAACTTAAAAAGCTTTTATTAGTTGAATTTTTTAAAGAATTTTCTGAAAGTAAGATCTAAAACTATTCTTACCAACATGCTTTAATATTTCATCATTATTTGGGGAAAAATGGTTGGGTTTACAATTAGTGGAAGTTAAGAGGACATGGTACGATTTACGCAAAAAATTTTAATTTAAGGATTTTTCAAAAAGGTTCTGGTTGCCTCCTATGTGTGTATACTATGTAAAACAGATTTTGTGCTCCAAATTTCATAAAAAGCTAGCCATTTAATTTTTTTAAAAAAGTACTTAAAATTTGTGAAGTGATTTTAAAATGTACTACTCCTACAAAGTGTATGTACATGCATGGAATTTGATTTACAAGTACGTCAAACTATGTATAACAAAAGTTGGTGTGAATTTTGCGATAATATGATTAGTATTCGTACAATGCTTCCTTTTATTAATGCTTATTGAAAATTCCTTAAAAAATGTATTAATTCTGAGTTCAATTCTTTTTAAAAAATAAGTATTGCTTTGATTCAAAAATACATACAGCTTTTGTTATATGTACTATTAGCTATAGATAAAAAAAAAAATTCAAAGCATTTTTAGGCACAATAGAAAAAAAGCCTTAGCTTTTTAAATGAAGACAAACAAGTTATTTTATCTTTCTGAGATAAGTAAGTTTTAAAGGTTTGATTTGCCATAAAGATGTGAATAAAAACGGACTTAAAAACTTCCATAATTCTGTGTTTTTAAGTTTAGAGATTTAAAATTTTGGAGGTTATAGAAAAATATATAAATAATAATTTAGGCTAAAAAAAATAAGATTTGTGTAAAATAGAGGTTTTCTTTCAACATTGGAAAGGTATTAACATCTTAAAAAGGCTTAATGTGTTTATATAGAACTGTTTGGGTCATATGAGGATGAATATTTAAAATATCACCAACTAATGGGAAAAGAATCTGAATATGAAAATGGGCCTTTAGTTTGGATTATATGAATATAATGGATATACATGTTTTTAAGTAAAATTTTTCGTTGAGAATGTGGCAGTTATCTATCATGGGTTATCCATAATAAATGTAGATATTAAAACATAGTGATTTTGATAGTATCGAATGAATTTATCAATATAAAATGTGAATATTTACTATCACACAGACACACACACATATATATATAATATTTAAATTATTATTTCTCTTATATTAGAAATTTTTTTTTATCTTTTGTTCTTAGTCTTAGTGATGCTTTTCTTTTTTTGCCATTATTTTTAGATGAATTTCTTTTTCAGAACGTCTTGTACACATTGTATTTACCTTTAAGAATAAAGTAGTATTCCTTCAAGGTATCTCAATTTTTAATAGTTAATTTTTTCCGTTTTTTAGACCTTTACTGCTTGGTGCAACTCCCACTTGAGGAAAGCTGGGACACAGATCGAAAACATAGAAGAGGACTTCCGAAATGGCCTGAAACTCATGTTACTATTAGAAGTTATTTCCAGTGAAACATTGCCAAAGCCTGACCGGGGCAAAATGAGGTTCCATCACATTGCCAATGTGAACAAAGCTTTAGATTTCATTGCTAGCAAGGGTGTCAAATTAGTTTCCATTGGTGCTGAAGGTATATCTATTAATACCTATAATATTGTTAATATTCTTGATTTTTTTGTAATGTAATTTTTTGGTTACTGCCTTTAAGAAAAAATTAAAATAATTTAATATTAATATATATATTCCTGTTATTTAGGAATTTAGACTATTAATTATCAGTGCACACACAAGGTGTTCATAATAGTAGCAATAGCTTAAGGATGCGATAGGTTAATTAAAAAAATTTGTACTTTTTGAAAAAGAATTTTTAATGCCCATAAAATAATTTTTTTAAATGTATACATAATTTGCAAGTGTGTTTATATATGTATACATATGTATAAATATACATTCTTACACATGTATAGCTTTAGTAATCTGCTTAAAAATGAACACTTATAATGACATACACCAACTACTTTTATGGGAGGTTTTTAGATTAAAAAAAAACAAGTAGAGGATAGTGCAAAGGCATGATCTTAATGCTTAAAACTAAAAATCTCGATGTAATTGGGAGTTTGAGCTCCCTAACCCCACCCTTGTGAATGCCACTGAACATGTTTTGTAATATTTCAAATTTTTTAAAAAATATTCCTGTGTACCACATAGCCAGTATAAAGCTTAAAAAGTATCGCGTTGTGTGAATTTATAGATTTACTTTTATTCATTAATGGTTATACTCAGGGGCATAGTTACAGTCGTATCGGCTGTATCAATGATACACAGCCCTCAAACTACAGGGACCCCAACATGTGTAACTACAGTCACACTAACAGGGTGCTCATATCTGAAAAAAGGCTCCAAAGGAATTTTGATGCAGGGCCCACTCAGAACTAGCTATGCCAGGGGTTATACTTAATATTTTATCAATCTATATTCATTGAGAGAAGTTTTATATGAATTTGTAAAAAATTGCATTTATAAAACATTCTATTTAATTCTGTCTTTTATTCTAGATATACTAGATATTAGTAGTTATTGTATCTGTATTCATAATTTTATGTATTTGAGGCTGTCCGAGTCTCCTGTCAAACAGCCTTATTCAAAATCTGAGCATATTTTCAGATAGGAATGTGTCTTAAATTTTAGTTAAATTTGTGACATTGTACTTTTTATATCCATTGTTTATATTAGTTCTTTGAAATTTTGAAACATTCCATAAATATACAATTCTGCTTTTTAATGTGTAAAATGAAAACCTTTTTAGCATTACAGAGTATGAGAGTTAAAATATTAGAACAAATTTTATACCAGAAAAAGACAGCAGTAATTATGTAGGATAGGGACATCAGAATATTAATGTTGGAGCATTTTTCTATTCATAAATGAATATTCAGTTTAGAACCCATTCCATATGAGCTTTTTTAAACTGCTAAATTAATTTTACTGATGAAAAAAAAATGTTTTGTAGGTATTGCAAAGTTTTAGTAATTATTTAGTTGAAGAGAAAATTTTAGGTAGAATATATTTTTTTTATATAATTTGAATGCTCTAATTTACTTTTAACAATAATAAATAGCAACACACACAAAGTGGATCTAGTGTTCATTTTTAAAAAAGTTTCTGGAGGGAAGTAAAGAATCTTTCTTTTTACTGTTTTTTAACTGCATGTTATTGTTTTTTATGCTTAATATATTTTGTTTATAATATTAATTTTGTATTTTAGAAATTGTTGATGGAAACGTAAAAATGACCCTTGGGCTTATATGGACCATTATCCTTAGGTTTGCAATTCAAGATATTTCAGTAGAAGGTAAATTTCATATATTACATCACAATGAATATTATTATATTAATAAACTGATACATATTTTTGTATTAAGAATATTTAAAGTAAATCTAAACAATCATAAACTTCAAAAAGATTTTTTCATGTAAACAGATATTTGTCTTGGAAATGTTTATTTGTGGACTTTTAAAATTATTCACCTGTAATAAATAAAATTGTTAGTGCAATGTCATAATTATCCCATAAAAGTAACTTTAAAAAATCTTAATATGATGGAACTTCTAATTTACTTGTTCAATTTTTATAGATGAACTTTTTAAATATTTTTAACAATTTCTAATTAGTTGAATGCTATATATATAATTGTGACAGCATCATATTGGAATCATGAATTTCTTGGCTTTGATGCTATTACTTTTATTCATTGAAAAACAACACAGTTGTACATTTAATTATTTTGGTCTTGAAAGGTTGTGTTTCATATGGGAAATTTAGGATTTTGATACTTGTTCAGTGCCTTGTTACATGATTGTAGAACAGTTGTTGCTTTTTTCTGTAAGTTTATTACAATTGTTAACTCTTAAAAAGAAAATTGAATTTCCATTCATAAAATTAGCTTATGTTTGCTCTCTTTGTGTTTTGTTAAGAAATTTTACTAATTGTTGTTGTATTAATTTCAGAAATGACAGCCAAAGAAGGTTTGCTACTATGGTGCCAAAGGAAAACAGCTCCTTACAAAAATGTTAATGTACAGAACTTCCATCTGAGGTTATTATTTATTGTTTTATTTTGTGTGGAATACTTTTTCTTATAAAAGAATGCTTAGATTTACATTTAACTTGGGGTAAATTTATTAATGAAAAAGAATTAAAATAAATCTTTATTTTTTTAGGAATTTTTCTCTTGGGTAATAATTATTCTTATTCTTATTGTGGTTTTGGTGTTGTATGACATGCAATTAAATCTTAAATCTTTGGGGCTTGATGACGTTTTTCCAATGCTTTTAAAATCCCATTGTTTTCTTAATAATATAATTCATTGTAAATTGATTATTTTAATGGTAAGAATTGATTGTGTGTATTCACATTTTTACTGATAGCTGAATTTTTTTCTCATTTTAGTTGGAAAGATGGTTTGGCTTTCTGTGCTCTTATTCACAGGCATAGACCTGATCTATTAGATTATAGCAAATTGACAAAGGTATCTTTTCAATTGAAATCTTACATTGCATTTTGTTTTTATTTTTTGTCGAATAATTCTTGTTTTACTGCAAACACATGAAATTTTTCCTTAAGTTGAAAAATGTGCTGAATTTTTATTTCTCTTTAAAATTTTGTTTATTTAATTTTACTGAATAGTATTAATAATAACTGATTTTATTTAAGTTTTATACATTCATTAGTGATGCACTTGATTTATTAATAGCATTTTAATTTACTCATTTTTTGTAGAAACCTATATTTGGCATTGTATGTATTTAGTGTTTTGTATCAAATTTTTAGCTGTTGGAAGTTACTTGTGTTAAAATAATGAAATTAAAATTGAAAGTATTTTCCAATCTATGACAGATTTTTTGGATATTAAATATTTTAGCAGCAATGAACAGTAAAAACCAAATAAAAAAAGTATTAACAAACCTTTACCTATCAAGAATAAAATTACTTAATCATGTTGCTTTAGTAACTTCTTAACATTTTTAATCATATTTTCAAAAAGTTTTTTTAATTTTCTCTATTTTATTAAAAATTCCAAAAAGTCATCATTTATAATGTATTTATTTTAATGATTTAGTTTATATAAAATTTACAAATTCTATTGAAATTCTCTAAAATTTACTAAATTTACATAAATTGTGCCCAAATGTTGTGAAATTTAAATTCAATTAGTATAATGTGCTTCAAGAATGGAAATGTTGCTGATTTTAAAGACAAGCAAGTGAGGAATTTAGCTGAAAATAATCATTTGGTTGTTGTTGAGAATAATAATTAAAAAAATCATGAATGTGTTAATTAAAAAGATTCCAAATGAAAATGTTTTCCTTAACTTTTGCATATTTTTTACTTTTTGATTTAAGAAATATTTTTTGATCTTGAAAATATTGTTGGTTGTTTATTTTTGAAATAAATTCCATAAATATTTTTTAGTCAATTTGTTTTTTAAACATGGGTAATGCTATAAAGTATATATCCACATTGGTACTAAGTTTGTTTTTTTTTTGGTCACCTCTTATTTTATTTGAATTTTTTTATATTTTGTAATTTGCTGTCCTTTTTTTTGTATAAAACAAAATTACAAGTGTAATTTTTTATTTCTTAATGTTATTCTGAATTAGTCTTATTTTTTGTAGTATACTGTTTATTTTTAAACTTATATATATATATATATATAATATATATAATAGCATTTTGTTTCAATATTTTAAAATCTTGGTATTTTTTCCCTCAATAGGATAACCCTATTCATAATTTAAATCTTGCCTTTGATGTTGCTGAGAAATATTTGAATATCCCAAGAATGTTGGACCCTGAAGGTATGGGAAAATAGAATCTGACTTTTTGATATTTATTTTTTGCATGCTATAAAAATTAACCAAAGATTGATTATTATTTGGTTTGGAAGAAATGTTGTAGATTTGCATACACATAGCAGTTCATTGAAATATTAGTTTTGAAACTCTTTGCAAATAACAAAGAAAATTTGTACAGTTAATAGTTTTGTAATTTCAGAAGCCTTAATTTTGTGATGTTGATTTCTTCTAGAGAAACATATTTTTTAAATATTAGGGAGAATAAAGCTCTTAAGATTTTGAAGTCTTATCCTTTTAATATAAATTTTTAGGAATAACTTTGTTGTGCATGAATAAAAAGTAAACAAAAACAGTAAATGTTTATACCCAAAACTTGTGGGCCATTTATTCATGAAACTTATTTCTTTTTAAATCTGTTTTTGAAAAATGTTTTAATATCATATTTGTAGGGAAAGGAATGTATAATCAAATTTTTAATCTAAAATTTGTGCAACTTAATCAAAATAAAATATAATTAACATTGGAAATCATTACACTTAATGTAAAAAAAAAAACATTAAAAATTTTTTTTGAATGCATGTAGTTTTGAAAATAACAATTTTTCTTTTTAGCTCTACAGTGTGGTTCATATTAAATATTGCATGAAATGTCAGTATCTGAACCTAAGCAACAGTTTTTGTGAGGTCATTTTTAAATGCTTAAAGATGCACAGTCTTACTTGAAAAAGGAAGCATTTTTTAAAATCACATTTGATTTTTTAAAGAAAAATTTAAGTCATTTATGTCTTTACTATGGCTTTTCTATCAAGATTGTGCTTTAAGATTCATTTTAATAGAAGGTTTAGCCACTAATTCCCCCCCTCTTCCTGAGTGGTTTGAAAATGCATGGGAGTGAAACACTAACCCGATTAAACAGTCTCAAAAAATATCATTAAATAAATTTATTGTTGCTTTCTTCAGACATGGTCAACACTCCCAAACCCGACGAACGTGCTGTCATGACTTATGTTTCTTGTTATTATCATGCTTTCCAGGGTGCTCAACAGGTAATACTGTAATAGTCAATTGTTTTTTGTGTGTTGCATGGTTTGTTATGTGTTGTCCTCTTTCACAGACATCAACAGCACTCCTATGCCAGATGAAAGGGCTGTCATGACATATGTATCCTCATATTATCACACTTTCTCTGGTGCTAAACAGGTATGGTGTTTGTATGCATGAGCATATTTAATATTATAATAATTTATCTCTTTTATGAATATTTTTCTCTTTGTTTATTATATATATTATGGAAACTCTCTGAACGAAATTGTGTTGTGACGTTTAACATAATTAAACAGTAGAACGGTGGTCTTCAAACTTTTTTAATACACAGAACACTTAGAGCTATATGGTGTTTTGGGGAACCCCTTCCACATATGCACTTTAAAGAATATACCTTAAAATATAATATTTAAAATGGATCAATGTATTAAAAATACTTCATGTAACAACAATTTTTTTAAAAAAAGTATTGTATTTGTTATTATAAAAAATTTAATGTAATTTTTTAATACAATATACTCAGATTTTTATAATTGTGTTTCAAATGTCATCTACCCATGCATTATATTTAGTAACTGCATTTTTTAAACATAAACTGTCAAAGTCTAGATCTATTGAAAGTATCTACAGTCACATTTCATGTTCTGAATTTTTTTTTGCTTTCATATTTTTGTTCCATTCACATTGATAAATGTTTTTCACAGAAATACATTGTTAGGAATGTCATTAATATGTTTATAGCAGTGTGAGAAATCCTGTATACTATGTATGAATTTGCAACTTAAAATATAAGAGCTGTTCTTGCTTAAATTTAGATTTTAACATCGAATCTATTGATTTGTTGATAAGTTGTTGCCTCTCCTTCATTCTTAGGGGGTCCCCCCCCCACACACAAATGAAAAGAGGTTAATTTTCCATTAGAAAACTATTTGTTTTGCAAAACATTGTATTAACAATTATAAACTTTTTTTGTGGAACCTGGAATGGTCAACAATCTAATAGGTAATATATATAAAGAAATTGAATATTATTTCATTACATTGGGATAAAAGCTAAGAAAATATTACAAAATAAAGTTATGTATAAGTAAAAAATTTAGTTTTAATGACTGGGATGAGTTTTAGATACTTGTGGTTATACAAATTTCATAGAAAATGTTAACCCATTTTGTATACACATTCAGAATTTTCTTTTCCATTTTTATTGTGACTCATGGAACCCCAGGGTTCTGTGGAACACAATTTGAAGACCACTGCAACAGAATTATACTGTAATACTCATTATATTAGAATTTTATCTTATAGTTCTTGTAACTTTTAAGGACTTTTAGTTTTTTTTAAAAAAAACATCTAACTAATTGATATGTTGTCTGACATTTTGAAGGAAACCTTGTCACTTGTAGAATCTTTATTAAATGCTAAATTCTCATTGCCTCTTTGTTTTTACTATACAGCTTCAGGTTCTCTATGCTATCATATCACATTTGTACTAATTGGTAATAGAAGAGAGTGGCCAATTTGAAAATTTATCAATCAAAAAATGAAAATGATTGGATGTGGGATTAAAGAGTTGCATTTGTATGGCTTGAATATCGAAATTCTACTCAACTTAACTTTAAAAAAGAAGGAAAATTGCATCATTAAAGAAAAAGAATTTTTTAAATTTTTTATTTTTATACTCTATTATAACAGATTTACACTTTCTGCTGAAGAGACTGTAATAGAACTCAAATTTTGAACTATCATAAATATTTCTCTCTAAAATCTTATTTTATTCAAACTAAAACCGTGAGTGATTTATGCTATGAAGATTAGTTGCAATCATTTTTCATGGAAGGTGTTTGCTAGTACATTAGAAATTGGTTTTGGATGGAATTCATGGCATAAATTATCATAGATTTGAGATATTTATTTCATTTTTTCATTTAAATAATATGGAATTTGTGCACACAATGTTCATGGTGTCACTCTGAAAGATCTTTATATTGGAAACCTTCAACACAGATTAATTACGATATTTCAGAAAATTATTTTAGCTTAATACGATTATTTTTGTACCTCACTTCATGCAAGTTAAATTACAACAGACAAAATATCTAATTTATGACATCATAGGCAATGCTAAATTATGTTAATAAATTTATTTGAAACTGATGGGTAAAAAGCTTCCTTTAATTTTTATCATAGGAAGCTCAAAATTTTCAATAGTAATAAATATAAATAATATATATAAAATATCCATCATTTTAGCAGTATTTGTATATTCAATTGGGTTATACTTTATAAAACAGTTAGAATTAATAAGTTCCTTTTGCTTGGGAATTTTTTAAGTATGTACATCAACTATGTTTATGTTCACATTATTTATCTAAAATCAAGATTTATTACTTCAATTTGAACAACATCATTCGAATAAAACAGCTTCATAATAAATTAATGTTTCAACTATATTTTTCATTTAATAGTAATGTTTAATCTTATTTTTAATTTTAAAATGTTATCCAAATTTTCTTTAGAAGGTTGTAGGAGAAGAGTCCGACAAGTCATTGTTATAGTTTGATTCAGAAAATATATTCTATCAGTACTGTCTTATATCATCTATACTGTTGTGGCTAATTTTGTTTTAGTAATGCTGATTGGGTGGCACAGTTGGTTTGGCATTGGTCTTGAATGCCCAAGTTAACGGGTTCGATCCTGCACATGGATTTTCAAGATACAGGAAATCAATAGCATCCATGTCATATGATTATGCATCATGTTAAAAATCCTAGAGTGCCTGTTTGGCTTGGATTCTCATGGCAAAATTAAATTCCTAGTACAATTTTGCTTCATCAGAGCTTTTGTGCTTCCCTCTGGGGAGTAAACTGTGCATCAAAATAACATTGTGGCGATTAGTATCCACCTATATGATGCCACACTAAAAAGTGATACCAGCTCCTGGGGAATATATCTGCAATGGTAAAATACCACTCTGCAGCCCCATTTGGGGGAGTATTTGATCATTAGATTTTTATTTAAAAAACCATTTAAGAGACACATAAAATAATATTCCCAAATTTCAAAAAATTACATTAAATGCTCAGAAGTCCTACTTTTTTTTAAAAAAAATTGATGTACTTTTATGCAATTGTTATTTTTTAAATTCTTTTTTATGCTTGTTTTTATTCTCTTTTATTTGTACAAGTAATAAAAGCTATTTCTATTTTTTTTAAAGTGACTTATTGAAAAAAGAAAGAAAAGCCATATATTTGCTTCCTTTAACTATTTCTAGATAAATTGTTAATTCAGTAATTAAATTATATTTAAATATCTCTTATATGTCATGAGTAAATGTTGAAAGTATTTTAAGTATTTTTGAAAAAAAAATTTTGCTATAACTTTTATATTAAAGAATTTTTATACTTTTTACAACTTATAAAGTTCTTGTTTTATGCTGAATTTTAGGCAGAAACTGCAGCTAATCGTATTTGCAAGGTGCTTAAGGTTAATCAAGAAAATGAAAGGCTTATGGAAGAATATGAAAGATTAGCTAGTGATGTAAGTAAGAGAAATAACAATAAAATTTTATATTTGAATAATAAAATTGCTGTTGAAACTGAAAAATTGAATTGGTGATTCTATGTTATTTTTTATAATAAGCTTTTGGAATGGATTCGAAGAACAACTCCTTGGCTTGAAAACAGAACAACTGATAACACTTTAGTTGGAGTTCACAAGAAACTAGATGAATTTAGGAATTATCGTCGAGTACACAAGCCCCCACGTGTTGAGCAGAAGGCTAGATTGGAAACAAACTTTAATACATTACAAACTAAACTTCGTCTGAGTAACAGACCAGCTTATCTTCCATCTGAAGGAAAGATGGTTTCAGTAAGTGCTTCCTTTTTTAAAATTTCTTATAATTTGTATTAAAAAATATACCAATATGTCGTATGTTAATATAGCATAATGTGTATGTGTGAGTAATTGAATTTAGACTATTATCAAGAATGTATGTATGAATGTATTGAAGTTTGATATTTATGTGAAGAACTTTCCTAATTTTTGGAGTTTGATTTTAAATGATTTTTAATGAGTTTTTTACTTCTGTCTGAGTTTATTAATGTTATAAATTTTTGATGTGCAAAAAAAATTGAAGCAATTTAATTTATACATTTAAAACTTACATTATAGTGCATTCATTTCTATAAGTATCTCGTGGAAGTAGTTTTAGAAAAAACTAATAAACTGTAAAAAGCAAGTATTTATTGTGTTCTTTAAATTGAATAAATATTGTTATCTAGAGTTGAAATCTTGTATATAGCTGTCATTTTTTTAAAAAACAAAATACCCTTTTTAATGTATTGTTGAACTAAGAAGCACTTTTTACAAATTGCTGAAATTTTTTTTTTTATCCTAATAAATTTTATATTTTCTTTTGTAACTTCTTGAACTAAAAATTAATATTTTTAATTTTAGGATATTCACAATGCATGGAAGGGGTTGGAAATGGCAGAAAAAGGTTTTGAAGAATGGTTGCTATCTGAAATGATGAGGTATATAATGTTTGAAAGTAGTTAATTCTGGACTATGACAACTGAAGGAAATTGATTAAAAGAAAATAAAATATACTTAGCTACATGATAAACATATATCTTTTGTATAGGTGATAAATAAAAATGCATAACTAGTTCAAGGTATTATTTAAGTTATAAAGAGCATAACTTTTTTATTTATCATTGATAATCATGTGAAAATTTTAAAAATTGGCTGAATATATAAGTATGGAAGAAAAGATACTTTTAAGTTATTCTCTACATCCAAAATTTTTTTTGCTTTTGCAAATCAAAAATTAATATTAGTTTTTATTTTATTTTTTTTCATTTTTAAATTGCAGCATCTTTTAATCTTTATTTATATTTCTTAGATTAGAGCGATTGGATCATTTGGCTCAGAAATTCAAACACAAAGCCGATATTCATGAAGATTGGACGCAGGGTAAAGAAGAAATGCTTCAAAGTCAAGATTTCAGGAACTGTAAATTAAATGAATTGAAGGTATTTCACTTAGATTGGTTATTTCAAAATGTAATCCCATATGTATTTCTTTTTATTTTAATATTTGAGAACAAATATTAAAAGTTCCCTACATATAAAGTAAATTTCTTAACAATTTGATCAAAATCTATTCTTGTGATAAATTTTCATTGAAATATTCTATTTACATGTACTATATTTACTCAAATGGAAGGCAAAACATTTGTTAGATGGGAAAAAATTGAGTTTTAATCACCTAAATCTCAAAGATATTGGCAATAGCATCAAGACGAGTTCTTTATGATGCAAGTATTGAAAGGTAGGAAATTTTACATGCAGAAAAAAGAAAAAAAAATGGAAACAGAGCTGCAGCTACTGAAAATTTGAGACAAATGAAACAAATGTATGTTGATGGTGTACACAAAATGATATAATTTTTGTTTGTAAATGTTCAGTAGTCCACATTCTTCTGTAATAATCCTTTTAAAAAAAAAACATTGTATAACAAATGCATTGAATGGTACAGAAAACAACACTGTGTGAAAAAATGGTGACACCGGCACCAATTCCGAAGTCAACTGTGACAATGGGAGTGACAAATCATTTTCGAAACATACGATACTGACGGTTAGAGTAATTATAGTTTCATTAATGTATTTGAAAGTTTGTAATAGTGGTAAAATAAATTGTTAACTTAGTATTTCTCTATAAAATTTTTTTAAAAAATTTCTTAAGTATCAGATATTGATGAACCTTTTACACAATTTTTTTTCTTAAAAACATGTAGAGATTTGGAGGTGCGGCTTAGAATCACTGATAATATTTTTTCACTAAAACTATTTGAGAATTTAAGATGCAGCTTAGATTCAAGTAAATATGGTACATTCAATAAATGCTTAAGATTCATCTTGAGGAGGTAAAAACTCTTTTAGCGTTACAGTATAGATGAAATATGGAACATGTGTTTGTAATGTATTAGCTAGTGCTTGTTCTTTCCATGTGTTCAATTTTTGAAATGAATGCTTTCCAGTTTGCAAGTATGACATTTATTTAGGGAGTGCCAAACCCAGTATATGACAACATGTGCAATTGCTTAAAAATATATCTATCTATACACACACATTAATGAAGGCCCAACTTTTAAAATTTTCAATAAATTATAGTATGGCCTTCATTGAAAGAATTTTTCAAAAGTATACATTTTCAAGTAAAACAGAAATTGAACATGTCAAAAAGATGAATAGAATTTAATGAATACAAAATTATAATGGGAAAGTTATAACATCAGTTAAAGTTTCAACATTGCTGACTCTGAAACAATTAACCTGAAACTGATAAACCAATTTAATTTTGGCATCAAAACAGATAAAACAGGCTCTTAACTTCGATATAATTAATTAGTGTGAAAAACAGTTGGAAAAACAGAAAACAAAACTAAACTAGTCATGCAAACAAAACTAAAAATCTAATTTAAATAAATCTGAAGCAGTCTTAAACCAAAACAAATTACAACATTGAAACAACTGTAAACAAAATAATATCAGAAATTTTTAAGCTGAAAAGGAAATGACAAAATTAGCATTAAAAAAAAGTAAAAATTTAAAACAAATTACTCCAATGAATCTGGCATGAAAATAAATTACATAACCTCCAAACAAACAATATGCACTATTGCAAATAAGGCCTAAAACAGTTTGGAATAAATAAAAAATCTATACATCAGAGGGTTAAATCGAAAAACAAAATTAATTGAAGTAAAAAAAAATACTGTCTAAAATATATAAGATAGAAACAAAGTAAAAATGGTACTTGCATATTCTCACAACAATCACCAAGTTGACAACTGTGATTTCCTATGTTCGTACATGCTGAATTGGCAACCAGGTGCTTAATTTCATATAATGTCGTGAATAGGTTGCGGTAATATGCAAATACCATAAAAAGGTATATTAAATTGATTATATTAAGAATTAAGATATAATTAAGAATTACAGAAAAAATAAAATAGGTTAGTTGGAAGAATGATACAATTTTTAACCAGAATAGTCTTAAACTAAAAATTATTTAAAACTGGTAAATAAAATAAATTTATTTCAGGATAACAATATGTCAATATATTGCAGTAAAACCCAGAACTAACACACTGTTGCTAAAACTACAAAACTAAAATTCAGTTATTGAAGGAATAATTTTTTAAAGGGATTTATTTGAAAACCAATTATGTCATAAAACAAATAAAATAATTAAAAATTAAATTTAAAAAAAAACCTAAACTGAATTTCAAAACTCTTTGAGGTACACACCATCATGACTTTTAGTTTCAATTAGCCAAATTTCACATGTCTGTTCTATTTTTGTTCTACATTGCAGGCACATACACACAAACTCTTTTTATTAGTATAGATATGATAGACTTGGACTGAGATAAGTTGCCTAATAATATGTGATAGCAAAGTTAGAGCATGAATGTTGACACCCTTTTCTAGCTGAAAAAGTATTTAGAATTTGGTTCTTATTTCTTTAATATTACGTAAATATAGCCTTAGTAAGCTAAGATTTTATTTTAAGGATGCTTTAATTATAATTAAACCAATTATGAATTGTTTTCTTGTTGTATCCATGTATTTTTATATGAAATATATTAATTATAAAATATTTAATAGGCTTTGAAAAAGAAGCATGAAGCTTTTGAAAGTGATCTGGCTGCACATCAAGATCGTGTAGAACAAATTGCTGCCATTGCTCAAGAATTGAAGTGAGTGAAAGCATTTTTTTTAAAGAAAATTCTCCTAAATAATTGTGCAATGTTCTTTAAATAAATTTTGAATAAAATTGAATATTTTATATTAATTTATTTTAGTGCATTGGATTACCATGATGCTGCATCAGTTAACGCTAGATGCCAGCGAATATGTGATCAATGGGATAGACTTGGTACTTTGACTCAGAAACGTAGAAGTGCACTTGAGGTCAGAAAATTTTTTTATGTACATTGTGTGTGTGTGTCAAAAGAATTTGTGTATTTAAATTCTTTAAAATTTTGTATGTGGTGTTTGTGATATTATCAATTTATACATATCTTATTATGCAAGTGAATAAAAATTTTAATGGTTATTTTCACTCATGCAATGCAATAAGAAAATAACCTTTATTGCTTTATTTGTATTTTATCAAAGTAATTTGAAGTTATATGAAGTTATATCATATCATATATATATATATATATATATATATATATATATATATATATATATGAAGTATATGTATGTAGTCTAATTCTGTACAAATGAGAGATGAACATCCATCTATCCAAACCGAAAAACACAAAGACAGTAAAAAACCACACACTGAAGAACACATGAACATTCGAAATTTAAAAAATGGATGCTGCAGTATTATAAACATTGCTGACTTAGGACAGCTTATATATATAAAATAATTTATATTAAAGTGGGGTTTATATATATATATATATATATATATATATATATATATATATATATATATATATATATATATGAATGAATGAATGATTCAGAACATAAAAAAAGTAAAACATCCATTAAAAATATCTCATTGGACCCTGTGTTAAGTTAATGTTTTTAAAAGGTTATATTATTTTTTTTAACAAGATTTATTTGATGAAAATTTTAGGTTTACTAAAATATTAATGCTTTAAAAATATTTTTCTTCAAAATCCCAGATCTTTATCTTTTCTTGAATGTAAATGTAAATAGTTATTGTTTAATATATTGACAGAATTATTACCTGTTAAATAATTTTATAAATTTATTCTCCAAATTTCTTCTTTTAGGAAGCTGAAAGGGTTTTGGAAAAGATTGACACGTTACACCTTGAATTTGCTAAGAGAGCTGCTGTAAGTACTTTTCTTGTGTTTTTTTGAAAGAATATTGTTAAAAATTGTGCTTACTAAAGGTCACCAATTTGTTAAAAATTGAATAAATTTCCTTTCAAATATTTATTTACAATTATTTTGTACTGAAATCTGGGGGAATTTTAAGCTAGTTTGGTATTTTTTAAAAGATGTTTTTAGTTTGATGTTAGAATAATGTATGTGAAATGTTTCAATTAATTAGTTTTAATCTTAACTCTTTTATTTCTCTTAGTTTCAGTGTTTGTAATTAGTTTTGAAACTTTTTGTGTGTACATTTATTTCATTGGCATGTACATAACTGAATTAATATATACTTTTTAATATTAAATGTATTTATGAACAGTTAATGGTACTTATAATTTTTTTTTATTTAGATGTAGCATTAGTAGTACTCGGATATTATGTAGTAATTTCACTTTTTTTCTCCTCTGATTTCAGCCTTTCAATAACTGGTTGGATGGGGCTCGTGAAGACCTAGTCGACATGTTTATTGTACATACTATGGAAGAAATTCAGGTAATCTTTATTCAATTCCTACTAATAGTTCACTAGCTTCTTTATATATATATAGTCTAATTTTCTACACACAAACAAGAGATAAACATCCATCACATTCGAAAAACTTTGTCACTTAATATTGTGATTCTGTCATATATATATATAGTCATATTTATATATTAATTGTAACTTTTTAATAAATAGTAACTAAAATAAAATTTTTCTTTGTTTACCTGTGTAGGAATTGACTTAATTTTTTTTATATTACTAGTTTTTTTAAGTGTTACAAAACGTTAAAAGAAATTAACGTTAAAAGAAATTAAGTTGAAAGTTTTTTACTGCTAAGTTAAGCATATATTAATGAATTAAATGTGTTTTGATTTTAGAACTAAGATACACATGTTATTTTTACCACAAAACTTTTAGTCACTCTCTTTAAAAATATACATTCTAAAATTTCACTGTGATTGTGACATATTTTGAAAAAATACATCTAGAAGATTTAATTTAACTAAAATGTTTTCAATTTGAAATTCCTAGAAAATGTAATCTAATGTACTTTCTCCATCTTTAGGGTCTTATCGATGCCCATGAGCAGTTCAAGCAAACTCTGGGTGAAGCAGACAAGGAACACAAATCTATCACAGCGTTAGCACAGGAAGTTCAAACAATTGCTACACAGTGCCAGATTCCTGGAGGAATTGAGAATCCCTACACAACACTTACATCTATTGTAAGTGTACTTTTAAATAACCTTAAGTCTTGATTTCAATGGTGTTGAAATACCATTCTAGAATTTATCAAAATTAAAATTCAATAAATGAAAAAACATTTTCCAAATAGTAAAGAGTTTTAAGCTACAATAGTTTGAATAAATAACTAGTCAGATTTCTTTAATTTTATCACATTGTAATAAAAAATATATTACTTAGACGATATTTTACATACACAGTTGGACCTCTCTATATAACGAAGTCGCTAAATCCCCCCCAAAATTTCGCTATAGGAAAAATTCATTATATGGAGGTTCATCTTTCAATTTTCTTTATAAACCATATAAAACAAATTTTAAATTCATAAACACTATATATAAATAATAGTAATTATTCACACCTTTTTGTAAGTTAATATATATTTATTTTATATATCTTACCCATAAAAAAAGATAGAAAAACTGCAAGAAAAGTTTCTTAATGCTTTTATCCACTTCCTGAAGAATTAAATTTTTTTCTTTGATACTGAACCACTTTCGTTGTGACATTTTTGAGCTACAGAAACAAAGTTATCAGAACGACTGATCAATACTACAAATGAACAGAGACTAGTTCAAGGACACGAGACTCCACTAAGGGTGAAAGGGGATATCAAAGATGTTTCCAGTGAACTGGACAATGAGGATTAAAGGTTGAACTTCTAGGATAAAATGCCAAGAATTCTATTGCTCTCGGTGAGATTTATGACCACCAAAAATATGTTACAAGAGAGCAACTCAAAATGTCCAAAAATAGGGAGAACAAAAAATTGAATCGCAAGAGAAAAAGTTTGTTTTATAGAAAATGCACCTAGCTATAGAGAGGTTATTTTATGGAGAAAATCGTGAAATGTTCTTGGTTTCAGGAAAAGTTTGCTACATAGAAAAATTTGCAATATGGAGATTTGTTATATGTAGGATTGACTGTAGTTGTATTTTAAAATTAATTTTTCTCAAATCCATATCAAAGAATATTGAATAGAATTATAATACATTCCATGCCAATTTCTATTTATGTTAATATTTTTTTAAGTATTCAGATTTATATATATAATGTCCAAGCTGTTCAATAATTTGTTTCTGAGAGGAAAAAAATCTCTTTATGATTATTTTTACTGTACATTTACAATTGTTCATTGTTTCTTTGTCATGCATGGTTAAATGTTGTGTTGCACTTTTAAAATGTGCCTTACATTTGAAAAATAGTTTAAATATTTTGTAAAATAGTTAAATATTTTGTATATTTTCTAAAAGTTTTCTGGTTAAACATTTTTGAAAGTATTATGTTTGTCTATATCATGAAATGAATGCTAATTGTATTAAATGGAATACTTATGTAGAATGGACCAGAACACATTTTAAAATATAATATAAAAACAGTTTAATGACACATACAATAGTATAGTTTGGATTAAATAAAATTAAGGAAATAAAATTTCACCCATAGATGGTTCTACTTGACTTTGAATTCTAATAATATATATGCATATCATTTAAATGTATTAGATTTAACAATGTATATAAGAAATGACAACTGCCATTGAAAATGCTAATTGAGTAGAATACTACTTTAAAAATTTTGAAGGAATTTTGTATTCTGTGTTTAAAAAAATCCTTCTGTTCAGAAACAACATTTTACATTGATATTGACTAGTTCAGAAAGCAACTGGTAGTATTTTGGATAGGGTAAGAAATGGTACATTAAGCAAATTTGATAAATATTTCCTTTCATTCTGAGTCTCTCAATGAGAAGCTTGATATCCAATTTTGTCAAATACTGAGCCTTGTTGGCATTTTAGTCGAGGAATAAGCAGACTGTGCAACTTGGTCTGCCTTAGGCCTCGGTGCACCTGGCAGTCACACTTTTTGATTTTAAAAAACCTAATTTATTTATCATTACTGCAGCATGGAAAGAATCTTTTGACTTATAGAATTAAGCCAATCATCAAAATTTGGCCTACGGTAACTATTCAAAAAAGCAGATGCAAACTGACAAGACTTCATCACACTCGTCTGACACACTGCCACTTTCTATTCAACTCGGATGTTCTTGATATGTCAGATACACCATTTAGCATTTTCTAATCGATTGTTTGGTGTTTTATAATAGTATGATTTTTAATTCATTAATTCTAACATTGTCTGATTTGGTGAGAAATACCCCCCGCCTATTTTGGCCCCTCAATTATTATCAACATGAAAGGTTAAAAGATACATATTAAACATTATACATACATATAATTGAAAATATGATTGATATTTAGTGAATATTATTTTTTTGCTACTGCGAGTGTTTTTAGCAGATGTTTTGATTTGAAATGAATATAATTTACATTTAATGAATATCTTATTGCTGTTTGACTACAGAAAAATGGCAGGTTAGGAAAATAGCGTTTTGTTTGTTACTTAACTAAATGAAAATGGACTAAATTCATGTGACATCACGATCACGTGATTCCTTTGGCACTTGACTATCACGTCATATGTTTACCACTGAAGCTTACGATTATTTTGTTTTTAAACATTTGCATTTTACTTTCTAAAATGTCTTATTTTGCTTAAATGGTTGCTCGATCAGTTAAAGAAAGGATTATTGTAGGAAAAATCAATTTTTAATATCCCGTTAAAAAATCGAAGTCCTTCTTTGAAAGCATGAAGATTACATAACATCTTCCCAGTGTTTATGTGTTAGACCACTCTTTGAATAATGTTTTCAATACCGTAAGACAAATTAAACTTCAAAAAGGATTTTGGATAGATGTAGACTTCTACAAGAATGTAAATACTTGAAAGTAAATATTTGTTTATTTTATATTAAGTTATATTGAGAACATTATGTTATGTTAACATAACAATTGCATAACATTGTGCAACATTTTAAAAGTCTTTATTTGCTGCACTACTTTAGGTTAAAACATATGATTTATCGAGAATTGAATTCCAAGTATGGTAATAAATTAAGGCATTAAAATTATTAAATTAGAATGTGTATATAGTAGAATATAAATTTATGTCTCTCTCTCTATATATACATATATACATATTAAATATAAAAGTCCTGCTCACTCCTACATGACCAAAATATAAGTCATTTTTGAATCCATAATTCTTTTACAAAAAAATAAAAATTGTAATACAGTTGCATGGTATCTATTAACACATATGTTCAGAGTTTAACTGTGTGGTATAAACCTGTCATACACATATACAAAATTTTTTTACTACATATGTATAACAAATATGCATTTATTGGTATTTGCACAATTTGTAGAGAATTTATCATTATAGAGATTAGATTTATTTTGTATTTTTGCAAAATTAAATCTAATGATATAAGTCCTGAATAAGTTTGTTGCATTGAGTTGCAAATATTGATCTAAGAAGAGTACTTGGATCAATTTTATGATATTTATCAAAGAGAATTCCAGAGAATCTTTTTTAAAAATTATTATTAAGGGGTTAATTTTCCGAAATCACTGATATTTTTGTGACATATGTTTTGAAGACAAATTTTGGGCACTTGCCTATTATAATGATCAATTTCTTTTTTTAAAAGTATAAATATATATATATATATATATATATATATATATATATATATATATATATATATATATATATATATATATATATAATGACGCATTTGTTGTCTGTCTGTTCCCTTATAACTCAAGATCCTGACAACCAAATAACGTGAAATTTGGTACACATGCACAAAATTACACGAGGAAGGTTCTTAAATAGATTTGGCGTTCATAATTATTTCCAAATTTTTTAAAATTTAATTTTTAAGTGATTTTCCAGTGTTATGATGTCATATGATGTCACGTTTCTCACTAAGTGGACAATTTATACTTTACATGCAGTTTTTCAAGATTATTACATATTTTTACTGTAGCTATGTTAATCGGTTGGAATATTTATTCAATTTTTCTATTCTTTCATATTTAATTAGGATTATTTTTCGAATAAATCATTTTTTTAAGGCTTTTTCTTTTAGCAACTAAAATTTTGTTTTGTTGTTTTGGTAACATTTAGGTATTATTGCTGGATGTTTATGTGTGTGATTTTGATTACAAATTTCAACTTAACAATTTTAGTATTTTTTCGGAGAATTTATTTATTTCTTTAGAATGCGAAGGTTATAATTTTGACAAACTAGAACTTCTTATTGATAATGGTATTTCAGTTCTTATTACTGTGATTAACATAAGTATAGTATTTCCGTTTTTGTTATCTGTTTTAGATAGTATGAAATTAATAATATTTTGCAATTTTATGTGTCTTTATTTTAACCTTTAAGGGTATACTATTGGCTTCAGTGCATAAAATTGCTTTGCAGAAAATCAAACTTGGGTAATTATACTGCCCAAGCAAAAGCAGTGTTGGTATTAATTACATATCAAACTGGAATAGGCATCGGAGAATGAGCAAAACAGACAAATGGCTTAAATAACTGTTGAGGAAGCAGGTAGTTGTAAAATAAATTATTTTTGGTACTTATGTACTATCCTAACAATCTCCAACGTTCAAAATAACTTGCCAAGTTGTCAACCCCGATTTTGCATGTCATATATATGCTGAATTGTGAGTCATGTGCTTCGTTTCATATAATGTTGCCAATAGGTTGCGGTTATATGCAAGTACCTTATTTTTTCAAATTATGCTTTTGCATTGATAGAGTTAGTTCAGTTCTTTTTATGTCAGTTAATGTTAGTATTGTACTTCATTTTTCAATTTATTTTTATGCTCGGGATATATACTTTGGATAATTTTTTTATTTAGTACTTACGTATTATTGCACAGTCGCCAACATTCAAGACAACTCGCCACTTTGGCAATCCCAACTTTGTATGCGTTGAATTGGCAATCATGTGCTTCATTTTGTATAATGTCACCGATAGGTTGCGATAATACATAAGTACCTTTAATTCTGTACATTACTATAACATTAGACTGGCCACAAGACCAATTTGGCGTGATTTTAAAATCATGCCGAAAATGAGTAGCCTACCAATATGAAATTATTATGAGTATTATCTTAGCCTGTTTTATCTTTCCCTCCACTAATCCTTAATTAATTCAATATATAATTTTTGTTTTTTTATAGTTTAGTACTTAATTTTTTTTGGCGATTATGTACTGCAAATATTTTTTTACACATTGCGATGTTTTTGGCAAAATTAATCAGTGGTATTTTCCAGTAATATGTTTTTTATCTGTTTTTGACAATTTTTAAAATTTTGTTTGATGTCTGTCTGAAAGGCAAATAGCAAAATAAATATTTTACAGTATATATATTGTGTTTGTACGAAAATGTTTATACTGATTTAATCAAAATATTGAGCCTTCTTTTATATTTGATATCTTTTTTAAGATTTAATTTTGTTATAACTAGCTATACCTAGCCAAATGTTGCTGTGGCTCAGTCAGCTTTAAAAGACTGGTACACCATAAAATATGCCATGAAGCTTACAAAAGTAATAATACACAAGAATTCAAACAAATCCATATTTGTATATACATATAAGACGCATTTGTTGTCTGTCTATTTCCTTATAACTCAAGATCCAGACAACCAAATAACGTGAAATTTGGTACACATTCACAAAATTACACAGGGAAGGTTCTTAAATAGGTTTCGTTCCATCCCAACCTCACTCTGGCCTCCTCCAGCCAAAAAGAGTGCTCCATGTGCATGTTCTGAGCCATGGGTTCATTTTAGAGAAAACTTTACTAAACAAAAGCGGTAGGTAATTTGCAATACTGCTTTGTTATATTTACTTTACTGCAAGCAAATACTGCAACAAATATCACATTACTTACTACATTCCATTCCATTCCTTCATTCATAGGAATGCATTGTCATTTTTTGCTACAGTCATGCCTATGAGAAAAAGGGGGACTTAGTATAGTATAGAGTATAGTTTAGGAAAAGTATAGACTTGCAGACACCATGCTTTTCTCATGGGCAGTTGTATGTGGCCTGCTCTAGAGTGGGCAGAGAGGAAAATCTTTTTGTACACACTCCAAATGGAACTGCCAAAAATGTTGCCTATCACATTGCTTTAAGATAAATGTACCCTTTTATTGCATGCAAATAAACAGTTTTGTAAGCTTCTACAGAAAACCTTATTTTAAAAAACCGGGCAAAGCCGGGTACTTGCAACTAGTAATTATATATAAAAGGATACTTTAGATACATATTAGTGATAACAAAATAACATGTCAATACATTTCTTTAAGTAAGTTTTAAGTTTGCATAAAATGGAACTCCAGTGTTTAACACTAAACAGAAATATCTGGTCGAGACATAACCAGTAGAAATTGTGAATGAAATTTTATGCAAGTATTTATTTCCTTATATATATATATTGTATTGAATTGTTTCTATCTTATTTGCAATTTATTGTGTTGTAAAAATAAGATTCATTTTCATCAATGGATAAATATTTATTCTTAATCAAAAACTTTCATATTAACTATCTAATATGAGATAAACAATAGCTTAAAGAAGTATGTAATTCAGTCAGAAATTAAATTGAATTTTTGTGAAAATTATAGCATTTTTTCAGAGGGAATATTCCTTAATATTATTTAATTTAAAATAAGTTGTTCAACATGCTATAAGCACTTGATTCGAAGACAATTAAAAAAAATGTACTGAATTTGTAATGTAAATTTTTAATATACTCACATTACATTCATACTCACATTAATAAGCTGAATTGGTGATCCAAGTGTCGCATATCCATACATAATATTTAGTAGCCGAGATATAAAGGTGAAGTTTCCAATAGAAAACTATTCAGTTCTGCATAACAAGTAAAATTACAAACACATGTTTATTTATAAACATAAGATAATATAGCAAGGGCATTTAAGCCTTCTTTACTCATGCATGACTGAAAGTAACTCTTTATTAATTTTAATATGCTGAAAGAATTCTCAGCACTTGCTATAGTAACTGCAATTTAGAGAAAAATATAAAAGCAGTTAATACATGTAGAAATTACTCATTATAATTATTTAGTTAATTATTAGCCCTGATTATGCACTTTGTATGTAATTCAATAACTCGTAATAATGGATAATCACATGACATTGAATAGTTCTTAAAAATTAAATATTAACATGATTCATTTCTTTAACTTAATAGTGAAATAGTATTTTCTGTTATTATTTTATACAATCATTTCTAAAAAATTTCCAAGCATTTTTAAGGGATATTTACTAAGTAAATCAGACAGTCAAAGATGGGAATGTTATTTTATTAGAAACATTTTCAAATATCTATAAATGCTTCATAATATTGTACTGAAGTATTTATATGCAATGCATTGTGTAAACGAAAAATTAATTTTCATCAAATAACTGTTCCACAGTGAAATAAAATATTCATTTGAATTTTAAGTGTAAGTAGGCAAACTTGAGTAAATATATTATATTTTTTAGAAAATTGTTATTTTCCATTTCTAAATACTGAAGTTCTGGGGGAGAGAAAATTCATGCATAACATTATTTATATTTATTAATTCACACCCGTGGGAAGAACAGATTTACCAGCTAGTAGCATATAAGTACAAAGGAAAAAATTTATGAACTTCCTATAGTATTGATAAATCAAACCACAAAATTACAGGATTATTTTAAATGTCTGACACTTATAATGTTTCACATAGTGTGTTTAATGTCCCCATTGGTAAGCCATACTATTATAAAATTTGCAATTCATGAAGTTGTAAAAAAGATTCATTTTCATCACAGGAGACATATATATGAATCATATACTCATATCCATAATTATCTTTACATGCATAATACTGATTGTTCAGGAATTAAACTATTTTAAAGATTTGTGCAAAAAAGGAAAGTAGTTAAATCGTGGATAAACAAATACTTCTTTAAGTAGCCACTGAGATTTCAGAAGAAAAAAAAATGATGGAAAAAAATACATTTTTACCAAAAGATAATTCTCTTCATTTATCTAAAACTTTCATATTAACTAATGTTCTATATACACAGGCTTCAAGAAATAAACTTTTTTGCAAGTTTGAAAAAAATAAGATAACATATCAAATTTAATGTAATCATTTCTAAAAATTGTTACCCCTTTTGTAATAGTTTCATTCCCCTTAAGAATTATTTTAATTTAAAGAAAGAAATGACATTAATTTTTAACAGCAAAGAATAATTATAAATAATTTAGAAATCGAAAATTTGTAGAAGGTAAAAATCAAAGAAACATTTCTTTAATTTTTGTAAACATTCCTCCCACAAATTATCATCAAATTGAAAAAATTCAGAAGAAATATTTTCTCTTGACTTTGAATTATTAATTAAAACTACAGACATTTTTTATATTATTCACACTTAACTGACACTGTATTATATAATAGGCGTGTTCTTTTTAAGGAAATGATACCATTGTTATTTGATAGTTATACAATTTTAAAAAAGTAGTTTTGATTGTAAACTGTCAACCATTCTTGTGCAAAACTATATAATAAATAACTACTAATTTAATTAAAAACTAAAATAACTAAGAGCCATACCTAAGTGTACCAAGAACTATAAATAAATGCTAGGATTCAACCTAAATAAATATATTAGCCAACACTAGTCGAAGGAGACAATTACCTAATTAGATAAATAAATTAGAATGAAACAAAAATTGTATAAAAGAGTTGTTAAGATTATTTTCTAACAAATATATATTCTAAAGTAATACAAAAAATACACTGATATCATGTTTTTAATTAGATAAAATTAAACCACAAGAATATCAAAACAACTTTCATATACTTAAAACATGTTAAAAAATATACACATGCAACTGTTGCTAAAGGAATCCCGTGATTACTTACTTGGCTCCAGTCTGTCACGAATTTAGTACATTGCGATTTTGCTATTTTCTTTAGAATTGGATAAGTGGTATGTAAATTATGTACATAGTTTACTCGACACTACTGTGTTACTAGTTGAAATCAGAAATTTCATCTAGTTCTAATAATTTAGAGAAATGGCTGTAAAAGAAGTAACTTTTTTTGCTGCAAAAGTTAAATTTTTTCTTTAATATGTTTATTTGTGAAATAGACTGAAATAATTGTTTGATTTTTTTTTTAAGGATATCACGACGAAATGGAGTGATGTAAAACAAATGATTCCAAAGAGGGATCAAGTATTACAAACTGAATTGATGCGCCAACAATGTATCCCTTTTCCAGATAAACTTGATATTTATTACTCACATTTATTTTGTAGTTATTAGAAAATATAGAGTTTTATTTTCTTGTCACCTCTACCTTTAATATTCTGATCGGAAAATAACTGACATTTTTCAAACTGACCTAAAAGTAAATGTAAAATATAAATTTATTTGTGTAAGTTACTAATAATTTGCTTTTGATGAAAAATTGAATCATTTAACTTCATTAAATAAAAGTTAGTGTAATTTTTTCAGTCAATTTTTAATAATGATGCATTTAATTACGTTAATTGGCTTGCAGTGCTTCAAAAAGAATGTTTTTATTTTTCATTTATTGAATTGGTTGTTAAATATTTGTTTTATTTTTTTAACAATTTTTTTTAAAAAAAACCTATAAAGAGTGTTTTGTATATTTATTATCATATATTCCATTTTAATTTATATTTTTTTCACTGCTTTTCCTGTTAATCTTGTGTGATTTAAAAATAATTAAATTCATTGATTATTAAATTATGTTTAAATATTTATCTATTTTGTGAAGTTTTGATAATACAGTAGAGTCTCGAAAACTCGGCTTAATTTGGACCGAAGGGTGGCGAAGAGTTTGTAAGAATACCAGGTTATCAAGAATGGCATTAAAAAAATAAATACAAGTGTTTCCTCAGAAAATAGTATACTGCACTTGTATGTATCGTTTGCTTGAGAATGCAACAGGAAAGGGGAAAAAATGCCCAAATACCCGTAAACAAAGGAAAAGTATGTACTTTATGAAGGCATAGAGCATAGAGAAGGCATAGAGCAGACAGTAATTTACTCGATCAGACAAACCTTAGAAAATACTTTATGAAGGTATAAAACTGTTAATAATGAAAATTAAGTAACAGACTTTGCAGAACATTACTTTTTTTAAAGAAATGCAGTAATGTCCTGTTGTCTTCTGTATGGCACTCTACAGTTTGCTGCTTCATCATGAGGACGATGAAGTAACAGTAAATCTGAGTTATCAGAATGGCCGAGTTGTCGAGTTTTGGGGACTCTACTGTACTGTGTTCGAGAGTCATTCATTCCAACTCCAATTGGGTAAAAATGTATAAAATAATGAAATAAGCTAAGGACTGATGTTATTTTTAGTTTTTATATAATTAGCTGCAGAAATTTAGTGAAGGTGATATTATTTTGGACTGCTAACTTATCTACGGTTTAAAATTATGAGGTGTAAAATGAAGTAATTCTTATTACTATGGTATGATCTGAATTATGTAAAGTATGTATTTTTCATATGAAAATATGCTAATGATAAAAAAAAGGCTCCTTAACCAATGTTTCTCAGCTAACGAGAGGTTGCGCAGGAAGTTTGCTGAAAAGGCCAATGCTGTTGGACCCTGGATCGAAAGGCAAATGGATTCAGTGGCAGCCATTGGAATGGGAATGCAGGGAAGCTTAGAGGACCAACTCAACAAACTGAAACAATTTGAAGTGAGCGTAGTCCAATACAGGCCACATATGGATGAACTTGAAAAGTGCCATCAAGTAAGCTTTCAAATGCTGTTTTTAGGTTTTAAAAATTAAATAAATGCTAAATTTTAAATATTCATATACATTAATGAAAAAGTATATAGATTGAACTTTATAAAAAAATAGCTTTTTGATATTAAAAATTAGAAATGTCACTTTGTGTCTACTTATAAAGCAGGCACTGCTTGTTTAATTGGTTTAGATCTGATTCTACAAGTTTATTTTTATTGGAAATGATAATATGATAGAGATTTTTAAAAAGTACTTGTATTTAGATTTTTTCTGTATTTAGTTCTTGTATTTAGATTTTTTATTTTACATCAAAATTTTGATAATGCTTGTTATATATCTAAATAACTTATATGCATTTTAAATTACTCATCTATTTTTTCAGGAAATACAAGAAGCTATGATCTTTGAAAATAGGTATACACAGTATACCATGGAAGTAAGTATATATATATATATTTTCCCCTAGCTTTTCCTTTTATTCTTTGAATCATATGTTTATCTTGACATATTTCGAACCCTTTCCCCCATTAAATATATTTCAATAGGTATGTAGTGATATAAATATTAACTGCATGTGACTTTTTTTGTAGTTTTCATTTGTAGTAAAATACGTATTTCTTTTAAATATACTTTCATTGTTGATAAAAATGTGCTTCAATGAATAAATATATCCTTTCACTAAATTTATTAAATAGAATTGTGTGAAAATTTGTTGAATAAACTACTAATTTTTTTGTCCTACCCCTATACATTTTTCAACAATTTAAACACTGAATCATTTGTCATGGAGAACTTTATTTTAAAAGATTGGAAGAAACAAACTATGACTTTTGCCTTTGGAATGTTAAGTATTTATTAAAAAACCCCTGTGTACAAATTTATAATTGCCTTGGCCTTTCTGCTTGTGATGTGATACCTATATAAAATTTCATGAAACATAATTGAGTACCTTTTTAATTTAATCTTTAATATTTTTTAAAGCTGCATTCTTTATATCCAGTTACACATTTTCCTATTTACCTTCATTTTAATGCCTGTTTTCACCTATATTGAATACTATATGACCAGTATTTTAATTTTTTTTTCTGCTGATAAGCATTGTGATATATATTTTTTCATTTAATATTGTGTATTCTAATTCTTGTATTAAATTAGTCTTTGATTCAAGAAGATGTGTTGTAATTAATATAAGATATATAGAGAGAATATTTATTTAAATTTTTTGCTTTTTTATTAGAAAATTTTAATATATTTGCTGTCTAATTAATTTTCTTATTTCAAAATTGAAATCGAAATTTCAGTGAATAGCTATTTTTTTTATGGATTATTATATAATAGATTGTGAGTTTCAATTATTTATATGGTTTGTATAGAAAATTAATATGCAATTTCTCTCTTTTCAGACACTTCGTGTTGGCTGGGAACAACTTTTAACCTCAATTCATCGTAATATCAATGAAGTTGAAAACCAGGTATATTTATGAATATAAATTTTGTTTAACAATGAGTTGGAAATGTTTTTTTATTCAATGCTTTTGTATTTTTTGTGACTTTAAATAATGTTAATAATGAGCATTTAAATAAAATGGATGTTTTAATGTGTTAATGTAAAATTTTTAGATTTCTCCATCAAGCACATTGAATTTTTAAAAATAGAAATATTATTCATTATGTTCAATTTCTTAATAACATTGACAATATTATATGCAAAAGGATTTCCCCTTTAATTTTTTATTTTGTTATTCACTTTTCATAAAATATATTAAAATAGGCAATCAATTAGTGAAAAATCAATATTTATCACAATTGTTGATTCAGTGGCTTGGTTGAATTTGATTACCTTTTGGATCAAATGATATTTTGTTTGTAAAACATTTTTAATTTATTTGAGGATTAATACTTTTTCATTGCATTTAAAATGTTTAATTGCCATTTTTTGATGAATAGATTCTTATAGTTTAATATAGAATGAACTGGCAGTTAGTGAAACAAAAATCAAATAATTGTTTTTAAAAATTAATCCAGGAAAGTGCATTTAACTGTTTCTTTGTCTTAATTCTTTCTAGATATGTACTTAGTAAAACAATCTGTCACAAGAATGTGTTTAATGGGGAATAAATGTCATGTATTTTATGGAAAGGTTTTTCAACCATCTGAAAAAATTTCTGTTATTTATAGTTTATTATTAGATAAGGCAGTATTGATTATTAAAATCTAATGTTTCAAACATTATATTCTGTATTTTTTAAATCCAATAGATGGTAATATTTGTAACATTTTTATCCAATGTATTTTAAATTGAAATTATTTTCTCCTTCCAGATCCTAACTCGTGATTCTAAGGGCATTACTGGAGAACAGTTGAACGAGTTTAGAATGTCATTCAATCATTTTGACAAAAACAGGACAGGTCGCTTGACTCCTGAAGAATTCAAGTCTTGTCTAGTCAGCTTAGGGTATAATATTCGAAATGATAGACAGGTCAGTTGGGATTTTTTTAAAAATTCCATAAAACGTTAAAAAATAAAGTGAATTATTAATGTAATAACATTAATAATCCTGAGTAAATTATGCTAAGAGTCAAACTTGCTTTGCTTACATCAGAAAGAAATTATGTGTTTGTTTACAATTTGGACATTTTTTCTTTGTTTATTTACTTGAAGAGGAAATTGAATCTCTTTTGTACATTTATTACTATTGGCTAAATATGAGTGTAAAGTTTTTAGCTTTGATGATATAATTGATTTGTAGCAGATCCTGTGTACTTCAAAAAATGTAAAAGTTTATGTTCTTTACTTCTATATTAATTTGTATTCCTACATGCAACAGAATAATTATACCTTTAAAACGTTACCTTCTAAATTTTATTACAATTTTAAAGATTTTCTTTACATGTATTAAGAATCCAGTTACACATTTTATTCTCATTGTAATAAAAGTCCAAAATGTCACATTGAAGTATAATTATTCTATTGTATGTGAAGATATTTAATTTAATATAGAATTAAAGAAAAATACTTTCATATGTGCATTTTTTGGACACGTATTTTATTGCAAATTAATTTTAGGAAACTAAACTCTTTCATTTTATCTTTGTGTATTAAAAAATAAATAAATAAAAAAATTAGGTGAATATGAATTTCTATTTCACTATTGTTTTAAGTTGTAATAATTTATTAAATATTTAATTATTTATACCCATTAACCCACCTTTTTTGTTTTTTAAATGCATTTAATTGTAAATTTAGTGTAGGTGTTTTTTCTTCCTATGTGTACTAAAATTTACCTTAAATGTAACTTTGAATTTGGAGACATTATTTGACTTTGTAATTTATTCATTTCAGTATTTCATATTTTTAATATTTTATTGAATAATATAGTTTATAGTCTTATAATATTTAATTTATCCTAAGTATGATTGTTTCTTGTTTGCAGGGTGAAGCAGACTTCCGTAGGATTATGAGTGTAGTTGATCCCAACAACACTGGCTACGTTCATTTTGATACTTTCTTGGATTTCATGACTAGAGAAAGCACAGATTCTGACACAGCTGAACAAATTATTGACTCTTTCAGGATTTTAGCTGGAGATAAGGTAATTCATTTTGTTGCTTAATTATAATTTTTTCCCTTTATTGTATAAAACATTTATATACAGTCGAACCTCTATATAACAAAGTCATTAAATCCCCCAAAAAAGTTTGTTATATGGAAAAATCGTTAGATAGAGGCTCATCTTTCAAGATACTTTATAAACCGCATAAAACAAATTTTAAATTCATAAAAACTATACATTAAAAAAGTAATCCCCCTATCCACACCTTTTTTAAATTAGTATATATTTATTTTATGTATCTCGCCCATCAAAAAGAAAGAAAGAAAAACTGTAAGGAAAAGAAGCAAAAAGAATGTCAAATAATACACTATATTTTCAATATTAAAAAAATTTTATATTAAAATTAATGAATTTTAAGGGCGTTTCTAATTTAAAGCATGCAATTAATATTAAACATGCAATTAATATTAAACATGCATTATTTTATAACTAGAACACAGAACAGGAGACAACTCCGTTGAGGGTAGAAAGGGGATATCAAAGATGCTTCTTGTGAAGATGAACTGGACACCGGGGGTTAAAAGTTGCATTACTTAGATGAAACGTTCAGAACTCTATTGTTCTCAGCTTGTTAGAATCTAGTAAAACCAGTTCAAGATTTAGGATCACCATAAAATGTGTTAAGAGAGAGAATAACTTGAAAGGTTCGGAAGTACTTTAAAAATAGCTAGAAAAAAATTGAATCGCAAAAGAAAAAGTTCGTTATATAGAAAATGCACTTTGCTATAGAGAGGTTATTTTATGAAGAAAATCGTGAAATGTTCAAGGGTTTGTTCCAGGAAAAAGTTCATTATGTAGAAAAAATCACAATATAGAGGTTCAACTGTATATATATATTATATATTACCAATATTTTTTCAAAGATTAATGAGATTTAAAGCTCAAATGAAATTTAAAGCAACATTTTTGTTAATATCTAATAAAGTAGATCTACACTATTAAAATTCGAAGGTAAACAAACGTATATCTATCTGACCATGCATGTTTATCTATCTTCTCACGAACCGCACAACACAGAAACTTGCCGAAGATACCAAAAGATCGGGAATGATCCGAGGAATCCGTTTTGGCTATTTATATTCCGATATTGTTTTTAGTTAAAAAAGATTAATTAAAACCTTAAAACGCGTAACTATAGCCATTTTTTTCCTGCCAGGCGACGAAGTTCCAATTTTTCGACCTTTTTTTTTTCCATCCCAGACGATTTTAAAACGCGATTATTATTTTTTTTATGAGACTCGGACAAAAAATAATTGCAGTTTTGGAAAGATCATTTACTTCGCCACGATATGGTATAATTTATTTTACAAAATAATTATATTTTGTATTTTTTACAATTTTTTTAAAATGAGTTTAAATTGATACGTTTTTATGAATATGATTTCTAAATTGTTCCGCTTGCACTTTCTTTCACGTTAATGAAAAAAATATTTTATACTATAAAAGTTCATGCTTTTCTCTTTTAGAATCAGTCATTTTAAAAATAAAATGTCAAAAACCTTTCTTTTTTTACAATTTTTCCAAGAAACTTTTCCGTGTGTAGAACGATATTATCTGTAATCTGTACAAAGATTGAAAAAATTACTTAAATTTCTGGCTGTCTCCTTAACTTAAGAAACCATTATGAGGCAAACGTTTTGTAATTATAAAAATTTCTACTTTTTTCAACATACAACTATTTTTAAAAAGGTACATTTTTGTTTCTGGGGCCTAAAAAGTTGCAAAGTGAGGGAGTGAATATTAAAGTCCCACTGTTCCCTAACTCGAGAGCTTTTGGTGACTCACCTCGACATTTTGAACCATTGTCAAGTGACAAGGATGAGACTTGAGCTGGTACCCATCTCTCTTAACTACCATACCACACAAATGCTAGGACGTTTAAACTCTTGACAGATTCAGCAGTGGGTCTTCAGTGGTAGCCAAAATTTTAAAAGGGCAGTAATAATTAATTGTGGGAAATTAACAGGCAAATTTTGTAATGACGTTAATATAGAAATCGCACACACATACCAGGAACGGCTGATAGCGAGAGGTGAAGAGGAATTTCCATGACAATATGTTCTGCTTTTAAAAATGTTCGTGCAACGCCGGGGGAGAACAAACCTGTCTGACAAAGAAATGAAGCAAAAAAATCTCGAACAGGGAATTTTATGTTACACACTCAGTAAAAACCGGAGCTACACAAGGCTAAGCGGAGGAGGGGTTGTGGAAGCCATTTTGTAAAAAGAGTATTAGAAGTGTGCTGATTTTGTGAAGGAAAGGGAAAATTTATAAAAGTAGAGAAAGCTTGTGCAATGCCGGGCCATGAAGCTAGTTTAAAATAAAGGGCACAAATATTTCTCTATAATTGTTTGCAAAATACAAAGAATACAAATCACGGTATTGATCAAATGCATAGGTGATAACAATAAAATATTTCATGTGTGACTGAACCTTTGCATCATGTATTCCCTTTATAACAATATATAACAAACCATAAGATTTACATCCAAGTTCAATTATTCCTAAACATCTGTCATATTCTCACAGCAAAGGAGACATGACTTACTTATGAATTTACCTCCACCAAATTGAGTGCATTTATATAGAGACATGGTAGAAATTTATTCTTACATGGAATAATGGAGACTGCAACATATTAAATTCAACTGAACTTCAAGCAACGTTGTGTAAAAACCCAATATGCAGGTCATTGATTGGGTTTCATTCTCATCATTTGATCTTTTGATTAAAATGTTCATATATCTTACCAATATCAGTGCATTGTTGTAGTGCTGTGTTAACAAAACCATAAGGAAGAGGGTGTCCACCGCCAATGGATGCCATCGCATGTTAACATTAGAAGTAATGAGATAGCTGGCCAAAGAGCGTAGTGAGAATGAAATGGTTTCTGGCACTTATGCTCACTTATCAAGAACTGTACTCTAATGAAAGATCTGAACTAAATTTAATATTGCATGTTCTACCTACGCACCAATGGTACACAGGAACATCCCCTGGCTCTCTGCTGGAGTTCAAATGTGAGCATGGCTCCCAGACTGTTCTGGCTAGACTCAGTGGCGTAATGGAGAGCATTTGGGCCTCCCTGCAAAGTCGGGTTTTGGCCTCCCTAGAACCCAGCCTCCCCCCCTCTTGAGATGCGGGAGTGTACATTATGCCATTGGCTAGACTAACAAGTGGCCACTTGAAATGTCTTTCCTTTGAAAAGAGCAGAAAAATCCACCCCACTTATAAGAAAGGCTGTGACCATCCAGCTTCACCAGATTACATTCTGAGCTGCATTGGACTTTCTGTGGGAGACTTAACATCCGATCCCCTTATTATTATAGATTTTTTGGTGGCAACAACCTTCTGGAGCTGATCTGAAGTATGTCAGATCGTTCGAGGATAAGAAACAACAACAGTGCTGTGTTAAATAAAAATAAATCAATTCATATGTAGGATGTTATAAATTGACAAAAGTATGAGGCATTTGCTGTTTCTGAGTTTATGCTTTATTTTTTTATTTTGAGATGGTTAGATAGAAGTTAGTGTATGACTGAGACTGTTTAAATATTCAGTTTTGCTTGACTATAATTCATAAGAAAACCATTGCAGCAAATTTATTTAGAAATTTAGAACTGTAGGCACTTAAATTACAAAACTATATGATATATTAAAATTTTAATCAAATAAAATGTATCATCAGCGTCTATTTTTAGTAATAATCAACTTTTTCTTTTCATTATAGTGTGTATCTGAAAACAAATGCTTAGTTATTAATTTTTCATTTCAGCCTTTCATTACTGCAGAAGAGCTACGTAGAGAACTGCCACCAGATCAGGCCGAGTACTGTATCCAGCGCATGGGACCTTTCAAAGGAGTGGGTGCAGTTCCTGGAGCATTGGACTATATGTCCTTTTCTACAGCGCTCTATGGCGAAAGTGATCTCTAGAGTCTTGCATTTAACCAACTTTTTGAGCTGGTCTTGTGTGGCTTTTTTACCTGAGACAACACAACATTTCACAATCTTATCCTTCCTCCTCCTACTACAAATTTCCATTGCCAATGAACTGTTAATTTTATTTAAAGAAAAATCAATTGATTTTATTATTTAATTTATATAATCAATTTATAATCTTTCTAATGAAAGGTCAACAAGTTTATTACCTGTAATCACGATAATTGGATTGTCCAATGTTGGTTGTCGATAAGTGTCATAATCGGTGAGTGATTTTTTTAAAAATGAATTTAATCAGTTTAGAGAAGACAGTGTTGTGCCAGCTCAATTTCTTGTTTTATCCCATCCCTTATGGGTTTTGTTAAAACTTCATCTACTTAGAATTAAAAAAATCAGATATGGTTAGTGAATGTGTCGTTTACAAATGAGCCACTGGTGCCTTTGTGGTGCACTTGCCGTCCCCAAGCGAAGCTAATTTGATGTCTTCCGACAGCGCTCCTACTGTGGTTCTGAACCATCAGCAAAAACGACTTCTTTAAAAACAAGTTATCAGAAGAAAAAATCACTTTCTTGTTAAAAAAAAAAGTGCTTGTTTTAACCCCCATATTTCACTAGGTATAGTTATGCCTTTCCCCCTGAAACGTGTTTGTGTGATTTGTGTTGCAAATGATCATTATTCGAAATTAATTTAAAACAAATTTTATTTTATGTTTTTGTGAGAAGCTATCCAAAGAAAAGAGGAAAATTTGTCCTATAATCATGCTTTTGTGCTCCTTTGTACTTTTTAAAATGTCTTATTAAAAAAAATTTTTAGCCCCAATGTGTCAGTGTTTTGTTTCTAAATTTAATGTAATGTTTTCATGTGAGATAAAATAATTATGTATTATACTTTTTGTAAAATACCTTTGTTAAAGAAAAAAAGGCGAGTGATATAATAAATTTTAAGCAAAAATTTTTTTTAATGTTTTAGAACAATGAAAAAATTTCTTTATAGACAAATCTGTTGTTGCTCTTGAAAAGTATCAACTTAACTACAAAAAAAATCTTTGACTATTTAGCTGTACAGGGCCGACTCTTAACAGTTTTGCCACCCCGGACAAAAATGGAAAATGCCGCCTCTCTCTCTCTATATATATATATATTATTTTAAGTCTTAAAAATTCAAAATAATTCGAAATTAAGGACATAATTACTTGTTATTATTTCAAATGAGTAAAATGAAATAGAAGGAATCATCTATTTAAGCGGGCCAATTTCTTTAGTCTACTAATAGTATGAATCACAAACATTTATTTTATAATTTATAGTTACTACACACTGAAGACTAAAAGAAAACCTCTCCTGTGGCTCTCTTATCTACCAGAACCCTTGTCCTCTTTTGGATAGATGAACCGGACATCGTATGGGTGAAAGGTATGTCCGTTGCGACCTTACTCTGGAGTGGGAAGAAAGTTACTAGTGGAAGATGTGTAAACATATCAAATTTCATGATTTGTTATATAATCCCACCTTGAATCCTTCAAGTTTCAACATAAAAGAAAACTGTCATTAAGCATAGAGAGTGCAAAATAAAAAATAAAATACGTGAAATGAAATACCAAATTCACACCTAATAATATTTCAGAAAATATATCAAATTTTTTTGTAATAAAAGAAACCATTTTTTTTCTTTCCAAAATTGATCCAAATCCAGAAAATCTATCGACTCCAGGTGGGACCAATACCGCAATCTTGGGCTTAAGAAGTGACCCCGCTACCTCTAAGCCATCGAACCGACTGTTTTTATTTACATATATATATTTAAAAGATTTCAATATACATTTTTTTCTAAGTTATTACTTTCTTTAGTCTCCAATCCTAACTAAAAACAATTTATATGTACTTCTATGCGAAATTATACCCACCGCGACTTGCGCGATTATCACTTAGTCCCAAGTATCGCGTAAGTTCAGGGTATTACTGTATTTCATCTTTAAGAAATCTCTGGATAATTAAAAAACTCTTTTTCTCAATCACCACTTCTTTCTTCAAAAATCTGAAAGTGATATTGTATCTTTTCTTATACATTTGTTTAAAAGTTTTTATAAAACTCTTACTTGTTCTTAAAGAATGATTTTAAAAAAATTACTTCCTCATGCACTCTAGAACAGTGATCTGCAACCCGCGGACCGGTACCGGTCCTTGGATCAATTGGTGCCGGGCCGCCTAAAGAGCATTAAACTATTGCCATTTTATTTTAAGTGGTGCATTTCTCTCGGATGTGCGCAACTTTCCACGGAAATCACTTTATATTCCATGTTAAATCACTTTCATTCATTTTTGATGCAACTATATGTTATTCTGAACGCATATTTAAATGTAACTACATTAAAATTGTTAAATCAAAACAATCTAAAATATAAACAGTCAACGTGTGTTAAACCCACCCTCAGCGGCCCGCGGTAAAATTATCAAACATTGACCGGTCCACAGCGATAAAAAGGTTGCGAAGCACTGTTCTAGAATGTCAACATCTAAGGCATTATTCACCTGGTTACATATTGCAAGATTTTTATAAAAATTCGTTTATAATCTTAGTTGGCATATTTTTCTCTGGAGTCTGTTTCCACCAGAATAATGTGCCAACTAATTTTCTTTGTGGGACTGAAAGTGTAGAGTATATATATATATAATATTTAAATGTTGCATGCATTTTTATTTGATAAATATACTGGGTTTGGCCGAATTCTGAGAGGTAATAGTAGGTGACATGGGGGTTACAAATCAACGTAAGAGGTGGCGTCACAAACCGCGTTTAGTCGATGAAAATCGCAATAATAGTAGTTCTGGTGCACTGTGTCCGGTATTTTTTACAGTACATCCTTCCGGAGTTGCTACAGGGAATACCGGACGCACAGCGTACCAGAACGCGGGGTTCGTGCGCGATGGCTTACCTAGTACTCAACGATAGCTCAACAATTGGGTTTATCTCAGTTCATTGTCTGAAGGATTATCGCAGCAAACCAAATGAGCGCCGATCATCTTCATCGCGTCCAATTATTAAAGCCTGAGGTTTATTCACTCCGGAGGATGTTTGCTACATAGTTCCTGCAACAGAGTGCTACAGGTGGCGCATTCACCGCGTCTGTATTGTTCATGAGGGAAACATACTTCACACGTGAAGAGACCTTTAATCAGCATAACGCCTATTTACGGGCTTTGAAGAACCTTTATCATACACGCAACCTCGTGCCGCTTAACAGCATTCGGTCAATGTTTGGGCTGGCATTTTTGGAAACTACCTCATTGAACCGCACCTTCTGCCCAGTCCTTTGGTCGGTAGGTCATGTCTGATATTGCAACAAGTCCTGCCCGAACTTCTTGATGCATCTCATGTTCCTCCGTTGTTGTGCCACTCTATGTGGTACCAGCATGAGGGGGCTACTCCATATTACGGAAAATCACGTCCACCGACGTCTCAACTTAACCTTTGGACAGCGGTGGATTGGTTTGTCTTTTCATACCACCGACCTATGGTGTATGGACTTTTTCTTCTGGGGTCATATAAAGAGCTTGGTGTACGAGATACCCGTTCATTCAGTTGAAGACCTCATCGCTTGAATATCTGTAGCTGCCAGGAGGATACGTGATATGCCAAGAATCTTCCGGAACATAAGGAATTCCATGAAGTGCTGTTGTCAGATCTGCCAGATGACCTCTGGTCATAATTTCTAACACCTGTTGTAGTACAACTTTTCAATAAAATGTTTTCAGTCACATAATTGTGTAAATGTTTCTGTTCTTTTTCCTGCTTCTTTACACCATAGCTCCCACCTACGGGCATTTGCAACCCTGTATTGTCATGTAATTCAGATTTGTCTTTGTACCCTCTACACACCCTGCAAGTTTGGTCTGGTAACGAATTACCCTATATACACAAAGAAATTATATAACAGATTATTCATAATAATTCAAAATGCACTTGTTTCAAACAAGCTTTACAACGTTTCAGAAACGTTCTCTCGAATTGCCTTGGAAGAGCAATAACTCTCACTTCCTAAAGAACTAATAGACCGCATAATTGAGAGCATCGCTGCATGTGCTTTCGGGGATCGTACCCCATATTGAAGGCACTTTTCTTATACTAAACTGACCCATCCGATTTGTTTTTTGTATACATATGCAACTTTTTATAACGCCATAACTAGCTGGTGGGTTTTTTTATGCTGCTTTATACCTTCCGGTGAGTGTTATACGCAAAATTTTTTGAGTTATAATCATTTTTATGATTTTTCCTTATGATAACCAGTATATATCAGCAAATAAATTAAGTAATCAGATAAATTAAAGTTTCATGAATTATATATATACGAAGGCTGTTCAGAAAGTATAGATAGTGAATTTATTCCAGATAACTCCCAGCGGAGGGACTTTGTGCATCATTAGCGCGCATATTTCTCCTTGTCTCACAAAAATCGGCAGGTCTGTACAGCGCGCCGTTCAGCCACACTGACTTCTTTCACGTGGAGTGTTTGCGTGCGTTCGTCGAAAAAAGAAAATGTGTGAAAACACGGATCAGCGAATCTGTATCAGGTTTTGCTTTAAGATCGGTAAAACGGGCACCGAAACCTACGAGATGATGAAAACAGTATTTGGAGATTAGTCGTGCTCGGGTTTTCGAGTGGTTCCGGCGATTCAAGGAGGGTCTTCAATCAGTGAACAGTGATCCCCGTTCTGGACGCCCATCCACTTCTCGCAATGAGGACAAGATTGCGCAAGTGAAGGCTGAGGTACGCTCTGATCGTCGTTTGACAGTCCGAGGAATTGCTCAGGAGTGTCACATTTTCGTAGGATCATTTGATGAAATTTTGAGAAAGGACTTGAACATGCGCCCAGTGTCTGCAAAGTTTGTGCCAAGTCTCCTCACTGAGGATCAGCAATTCCAACGACTGGCAACCTCTCTTTCCCAAGATCAAGAACACCTTAAAAGGACACCGGTTTCAGGACATTGAAACCATAAAACAGAATTCGACACTGCAGCTTCAGGCCATGCCAAAGTCTGAGTTCCAGAAATGTTTCGAGGATTGGAAACATCGTTGGGCCAAGTGTGTTTACTGCCAATGGAGCATATTTCGAAGGAGATTGACTCAAAACCTGTTTATGTATGTATGTTTTTGCGTAATAAATTCAGTCTCGATACTTTCTGAACAGCCCTCGTGTATATATATAGAACTAAAGTAGACGATAGAAAATTTTCAGCCTTTATCTAAAGAGTGTTTTTTTTTCAGGTATAGAAGTTTAAGTTGGCATTACTTTCCAAGATGGCGACCGATTTAACAGCTGTCAAGTGATTTATTCTCAGTTTGGTTTGGCAATTCATCAAAACGATCATCAAGCAAGGCGTAGATTCGTCGAATGGGCCCAAAACGAGATTGCCGTTGTTCCCGATTTTCATAAGCGAATTTCGTTTAGCGATGAAGCGCACTTCTGGTTGAATGGTTACGTCAACAAACAAAACTGCCGCATTTGGAGTGAAGCTAATCCACACGTGTATGTCGAAACACCGTTACATCTAGAAAAACTGACTGTTTGGTGCGCTTTATGGGCTGGTGGAATCCTTCTTCAAAAACGATGAAGACCACAACGTTACAGTCAATGGTGATCGGTATAGAGCCATGATTACTAACTTTTTCATTCCTGAATTGAACAATCATGATGTCCAGGAGCTGTGGTTCCAATAAGACGGCGCAACATGTCACACAGCTCGTGCCACAATCGATTTATTGAAAGACACGTTGGGTGACCGCCTAATTTCCCGTTTTGGACCTGTGAATTGGCCTCCAAGATCTTGTGATTTGACACCGCTAGACTATTTTCTGTGGGGCTATGTAAAGTCATTGGTCTATGCGGATAAGCCACAAACGCTTGACCATTTGGAAGACACCATTCGCCGTGTTATTGCCGATATACGGCCACAAATGTTGGAAAAAGTCATCGAAAATTGGACGTCCAGATTGGACTACATCCGAGCCAGCCGTGGCAGTCCTATGCCAGAAATCATATTTAAAATGTAATGCCACAAGATTATCTTTCAAATAAAAAAAATTCATGTCAATCGAATAATACATCGTTGTTTTATTGCAATTTAAAGTTCTATACCTCTAAAAAAACACCCTTTATTTCTTACCTAATATCTATAGCTACTGTATAATTTAAATAGTCACTTAAAAATTACTTCAAATACAGAAAAGAAATTTAAATAAACCTAAATGTTTTACAATACAAAACCTTGCCGGCTAAAGTTTAGATTGGGGGGATTTAGCGATTTTTCTTTGGATTTGGCGATTTTTATCTAGATGTCATCGATAGCTTGGCTATCAAATCCGGTCGCCAAAAACAACTATCGCTAAATGAAGTAGCTTGGCGAAGGATTTCCGTTGCTAAAAGAAATTTACATCGCCAAGCCACCCCTTAATCTACACTTTAGCCACATTATTTTTTTGCAGAGAATTGCTTATACACTGCTGGACAATTGCTAAGGACGGATAACACTATCATCCATTGCAACCACAAAATGAAAGGAAGCAAAATGTGGAAAATTAGAATAAGTGCGGGATATTAGTAAGAAGAAGTATGAGTATGCAAATTTTTTCCCCCACGTCTGTTCATCACGTGATAGCGTTCATAAGAGCTTTAAAGGTTTTGACGCGTGTGGACAGTTGTTGTTTCCAGTCAAAGTTTTACAGGAAAGATTTAATAGACGAACTTAAAATTTTTGGCATGTCTTCCCGACATCACACAGATGATTTTATGCGTGGCTGAATTATTGGAAAGATCGAAGAAGGGCGAAAAATAACAGATGTTGCCAGGGAGTTCGACATCGCTCACAGCGTTGTTTCACGGCTGTGGAAGTCATTTAAAACTACTGGAATGTGTAGTAGACGGCACGGGGGAGGTCGTGTTTGAAGTACGACGCCTGCAGAAGACAGATATATCGTCCTATCAGCAAAAAGGAACAGGCTCACTACAGCTCAGCAGGTGGCAAATCAGTTTCTTGCTGCTTCAGGAAAGCAGATCTCAAGAAAAACTGTTGCCAGACGTCTGAGGGGGAGGACTATACGCACGCAGACCTGTTGTGTGTGTCCCTTTGACCAGACAGCACCGTACTGCCCGTTTGCAATGGTGTCGTGAGCATCACAATTGGACTGAACAGGACTGGGCATGCGTACTATTCTCAGATGAGAGTAGGTTCAGTCTGTCATCGGATTGTAGACGCCAACTGATCTGGCGCGAGAATGGTACTGCTTATCGTCCAGAAAATATCCAGGAAAAGGACCGATATCCGACATGCAGTATCATGGTGTGGGCCGGCATCATGATCAATGGCCGCACGCGCCTACATGTGGTTGCGAATGGGACTATGACGGGCCAACGATACATTGATGAAGTTCTACTTCCTCATGTTCGTCTTTTTTCCGTGGTGCTGTCGGTGATAAATTTGTTTTTATGGACGACAACGCAACATGTCATCGAACACTCGCTGTTCAGGATTGTCTAGACAGCAAGGGTATTCAACGTCTCGTATGGCCAGCGCGTTCTCCAGATCTAAACCCCATTGAAAATGTGTGGGATGCTTTGGGGAGGCAAGTTGCTGGTCGAAACTATCCTCCGACAAACAAGAACACCCTCATCCGTGCACTCCCAGAGGAATGGGATAAATTGCCTCAACAGCTGCTGGATAATGTTGTGCAAAGTATGGTACGACGTGTGGAGTGTTGCATCACACTCCACGGGGGACATATCCCGTACTGATACCTTTCTTTAAGGTGCCTGCTGACTTTTAGATGCATTGTTCCATTTCTCCGTACGCAGATCAAATGAACATTTTTTTTTCTTTCAGATGTTTCACAGCTTTTGTACTTTCCAGAACAATAAATATTCTTTATTCTAATGTCTGAACAGTGTGGCAACTATATTTTATCCTACTAGGCCTCATGTCTCGCTTAATGTTATGCTACATAGCGATTTGTGATCCGTCCTTAGCAATTGTCCAGCAGTGTATTAGTAATGATGTAGTAATTTATCTGCCTTGCCATAGTTACTTTCTGAAATTATCTGTTCAAAAAATATCAATAATACCTTTTTCAAAGCAACTTTATAATTATACGCAGCTAAAAAAGTCGTGAATAACTATTACTGACCAAAATCAGCTCGTGACATAGAAATACTCTCATGCTTGATTTTTTTCAACATTAAACACCATTATGTGGCAACAGATGACTTATACTTTGATTATCACGCTCATATATAAAACTTTTCTAATCTAACTTCAGACGCCATAAACTATCTTTGAAATCGTATGAAAATTTCTTCACGCGTAACAACAATTCGAAATTTTTTGGAAATAGGAATCTAATTTCGAAACAAAATGGCAAGATCCTTTTCTAAGAAGAAGGTTACAAAAAAACGCAAAAGTGTCGCGACGAGAAGGAACGTAAAACCGCCATTGGACGTAATGTTCATTCACAGATGCTTACAAGCCCATTGTAAAAAGAGGGTTGATCCTACTGCCAGTTTCGTTTTGGAGGGAGCTCTGCAGTATCTTGGTGCTGAAATCTTAGAAATGAGTTATCGAGTGGCACAAAATCGTAGAACATCTAATGGTAAAAGAGCGGGACAGTCGGTGATTATTACAGCTGTCGACATTAAAACTGCCGTTGAGTATGACAGTGAGCTAAAAGCACTTATCAGAACAGAGAAAAAAGAATATTCAAAATCCCCTGCAAATAAACCAAAGGAGTTACAGTTAACTGTAGATAAAACTTGAACAAAGAGTGTTCTTCTAAAGCAAAACAGTTTTCGTAAAATGTCTGTATCAAATATCTAAAATTTAGCTGTGGACCCAACAACAAATAATTTAAAAGGAACAATTCTTCAATTTTTCATTTTAAGAGAAAACAGCGGTTCAGGAAATATGTAAAGTCAATAAAATAAAGGAAGAAAAGATAGCGTCACTTTACAATCATTCTTTGGTTACATCCCATTTTAGCCCACACTTTTCGCAAAAGAAAAATAAACTGTGCCAAATTGCGCCAGCTGGACATTTTGTCCAATATGAAGGTAATAATTCGTCAAATTGGTGGTGAATAAAAGTGTCGATTAAAATAGGATCCTACCTCACATTCTTTTTATCCCTTCGCTCAATTTCTTCAGGCTTAACATCAATAAATAATCTTTGATTGATGCGCACCTTGGTACTTTTTCATTTCACCGGCGCAAGCTATAAAGTAGCCAAAAATTATATAATTGACGCCAAACGGAATATTCCCGCTGGTAACCTCTTACACAGTCACATTTTCAAAAAAGTCGCGCGACCTTTACTTATCATAATTATCTTTTTTCTAATGAGTCAAAAATGGATTAAAAAAACACCGAATGAAAATTTGGGATTTGGCCAGAACAGAAGAAGAATCTCTGTTGCGAATAAAGTCTGCTTGGCGAGATTTGTACCGGCAGATTGAAAAAGTACGCAAGGCTTTTTTTTATCACCAACTTGTCGAATTATTGTCGTCATATTGGCTAAAAGTCTAATATACAGAAAAACGAGCTGGAACAATATGGAATTATATTTTTCCTCCTTCGCCCAAAGAGGGAAATAAACTTGGGCACTAATTTGATATCCGTACACTAGGAGTTTTTCTGCCAAATAGTTATAAAATTTCGCTTTAGGGTGATAACATTACAATACTTTGCATCACCACGGACAAAATTGGGCCACGAGAATTGCTCCATGATATCAAAACAACAAAGATTCTTATGGGTGTTATTTAAAGAAAAACTATTCTCGTGGTACCAATTTTGGCTGCGGTGACGCTAATACGTAAGTACCCAATACGATGACATTAGAATGGCCGCAAAAGCTCTACTTGGAACACCAGTATTTTACCATATCAATATCAAATAAGCTCCTATAGGAGCTAAATTTATAAATTTAGGTTTTAACCAATATTTTTAAAGAAATAATTTAGGAACAACACAAAAAGATTGGCGCTCAGAGAAGGAGTTGCCGGATTATATAGAAATTTTGTAAGGAAAGACATTTAGATAAAACATTTAAATGATTAAAATTTGGTGTCTCATGAATGAATAAAGCACTCCAGGGTATCGGAACTGCGCATTCAACCGGTATATATAAGGAACGATTCTCAATCTGATGGTAAAAAATTCTGTTACATTTAGACTGCAATATCTTACGTCGACTGTAACAAAGCCTCGCCGTAGGATTCGTGCACATTACGAGCAGATGTCAGAGTTTGAAAGAGGTCGCTCGATTGGATTGAAAGAGACTGACTGGTTGGACGAAATCGAAGAATTCCTCAACATCTGGGCCGAAATGATGCAACGATTAGATGTTGCTGGCAAGACTAGTTTAACAACAGCAGATTTCAGCGTCAGAACGGCAGCAGTTGACCGAGGTCCACAACAAAGGGATTGTTAGAGAAGCTGTCACAAAGCTGGATTCGTCATTATCAACTATCCACCATGTGGTACACACACATGTGTTCAATATGACCCTCCACAGATGACTGAGAGATCGGAATTTACGCTCCTCACACTAACCATTACTCCACTTACCTCACATACCTCTACACCGTTAAGTCTGATTGCAGGGGTTTTGAGCTCAATCAACATGGAACTACGCTGACTGGGAACGTTTTGTCTTAAATATGATGAGTCCCGATTCCATATGTGTTCTGGCAACAACTGCAGACGTGTCTGACGCCAGGGCAGCGTGGGGATCCTGCCCTGACTATCGCCTGCCAAACAGGGCAATATGGTCTAGGATGCCATCTCCTTTGATAGTCGTTTCTGGAACACTGACAGCACAGGGGTAAGTTGACGACATCCTACTACAGGTTGTGTTACCGTTCCTTTTGCAACATCCAAAACTTACTTTTCAACACGATAAATGCCCTACACTTCCTTAGCCAACTAGAACGCCTAATCTCTCTCTCATAGAACACATTTGGGATGTTATGTTGAATGCGACCATCTCAGAATGTTGACGATTTAGCCCAACAATAGGAAATTATTTGGCACGAAATTTCGAAGGACACCATCCGAGAACTTCGTGAGTCTATGCCACGTCGGGTGACAGCTTGCATCCAGGCCAGGATGGACCAACACCTTATTATTCTCCTTCCTTTTAAAACAGTCAAACTCTGAAAACATAACTCAATTGTTAGGAAATTTCGTTTGTTTATTTTTCTATGTATGTTCTTCAAATCCTACAATTTTTTTCGCAGACAACTCCTTATCGTTGGGTCGGGAATTTTGTTTTTGTTTTTTTTGTTATAGAGTGTAATTTGATATCGATCCGTTACCCATTTTAGAAGTGATTTTTAAAGTTATGCCAGAAAAACCTTCGGCGGCCATTATATTGTATTGTGATGTGATCTCCACAACTTGGCGAAAGTTTACAACTATTTGGCGGAAAAATCCGTAGAGGACCGATATCAAATTATCTCTATAGTTTGTCGTAAAATTTTTTTTAAAGCTGATGTTAGTGAAAACGTGATCTCCGGACAAAACTCACATTACTGTGTTGAAATACTACTTGGTGACAAAATTGACTTTGGGGAAAAATGGCTGTCGACTGAAGTTTTTGAAGTGATAACTTCTTTAGGTACGTTTTGTTGGAGAGTGAACTTGAGTGATGCGTTTTAAAAAGCCAAGCATTGTATGCTCGGGTTTGTAACGCTCGTAACACAATGGATCGGAATTTTCTGTAACAATGTAAAGTCCTTCGAGACTTGTTATAAGTATGAGAAAACACATTCACAACAATTGGTATATGTTGCATTATCAAGAGCAACAAGTCTTGAAAGACTTTACATTGTTACGTGAAAATTCCAATCCAAAATTCTTCCATAGCCTAAGAGAGATCTACAAATGAGAATTTAAAAGGTTATCACAAAACGAACTTTAAACAATCACAGATATCTTCACAAATTTCATTTCCACAAAAAAGGGAATATCAATATATTCTTTGAAGTGTCTAAGTTTACGTACACAAGCTTTGGATCTCAATGACAGTGCTTTGCAACATATAACTATATTACTTTTAACAGAAACTTGGATAAATAATGAAGAAAACATAGATGTTCCAAATTTTCATTGTATCACTCACTCACAGAGCTAGTGGAGTTGCTATATATAAAAATAAGGGACATACGACAACTTATCTCATTTCAGAAATAGATATATCATCAAATACCCTCTATAACAGGGATGGCGAACCAATGGGACGTGATACAATATTTTGGCCACACCAGCGATTAAAACGGTAAGCAATTTAGTTCCAAATAATAAAGTTCACTATAAAATATTACAAACAGGTTGACGGAGAGCACACTCACTTGTTTATTGTCTTGACTTAGTTACGTCGTGGACTTCAATTGCTAATGGTGCAAAGTTTGTCTACGCATATCATATTCACAATTTAGTTGATACAACTGTATTTTAAAATTTATTTGTTTTATATTTAAGATTTTATGTGTTATTCTTTCGGAATTACTTCTTCAATGCAGGAATTTTCAGCAAGATTTCCTCAATTTCATGAATTCTTAGAAACACTTAAGTTAAATTTGTACCTTGATGAAACCTTATTTGATAAAGTAAACTTTTTCCAATGCGATTGGTTGTAAATTGAAGAATTTGAATTGCAACTAATTAATCTCAAGTCTGATTCAATAAGGATTCAGAAGAGTATTGAAATAAAGAAAAAGTCGGAGTTGATTTCGAATTTCGAAAAAAAAAAACATTTTTCGAAACGTGAAATTCGATTTCAATCACATTGAACTGTTTGCAGAAGCTAGGTCATACTATTTTAACCATATTTTCATCTACGTATACTTGTGAGTCATTATTTTTAGAGATGGACAGCAAAAAGACTCGCTTAGAAACCGTTTTGGAAGATGATTCTAATTCAACATGTATTCAACTAAAAGTAATATCTTACAATCCTAAGTTGTCATTTAATCTTCAACAACAGAAGTCACAATAATGCTACTTTAATTTGAATTACAAATAACTGAACATTTACTACTATACAGTAAAAAATGTATTTCTTTGTTGGAAGTAGTCTTGAGTTGTTTGTATTTAATATTTTCCCAATAATCACAAGTTAAAACTTTTTGACGGCACGTCTATACCTCATCAAATATTTCTTTAAAAAAAACTGGCACGTTTCTCAAAAAAGGTTCGCCATCCCTGCTCTGTAACAAAAGAAAAAAAAACCGACGCACCAAGAACGAGTTGTCCGATAAACACAAATTTGGTGGGTAGAAAGATTATGTACGGATAAGAAAATGATTAAAATTTCAGAAAAATTGAAAGATTTATTTCAGAGTTACATAGTTACAAAGTAACGAGCTCAAAAAGGTATTGACCCATCTTTAGCCTGGAAGCAAGTTACCACACGACGTGGCATAGAGTGATAAAGCACCTTGATATCCTGCAGTATTTTTTGCCAAATTCGCAACAATCATTTGGCAAGGTCATCAACATTCCCTGGTAGAGGCAGTCGCCTTCCTATCATATCCCAGACATGCTCTATTGAAGAGAGATCTGGTGATCTTTCTGGCCAAGGAAGTGTTTGACAAGCTATAAGACAGTGCCGCCTGTGGTCTGGCCTTATCTTCTGAAAAATAAGGCCAAGGTACTGCAAAAGGAACGGTAGCAAAACAGTTCTCAGAATGTCGTCGACGCACCGTTGGGCTTAAGTGTGCCTCAAATGATGACCAAAGAGGTCCTGCTGTCAAAAGAAATGGCACCCCGGGCCATAACTCTTGGTTGAGGGCCTGTGTGGCGTGCAATAGGGAAAGCAGGATAGGCACGCTGTACTGGGCTCTCCAGACACGTCTTCGATGATCATCAGGACACAGTTGGAAGCCAGATTCTTCGCTAAACACTATACGCCCCCAGTCAGCATTATTTCAACCTGATTGAGCCAAGTACCACCGTAATCTGGCTCAACAGTGTGCAGGCGTAAGTGGCAGGTGGCTCAGCGATTGGTACGAGCGTAAATTTCGCTCTATCAGAGGTCTGTGAATGGTCATGGTGGACACTCACGTGTGGGTTTCACGTCTGATGGGGGACAACGATGAATCAGGATCTGTGTCAGTTGATCTTGTGACAAATCTATACGGAACTTTATCACTAACCTTCTGAGACGTCTTTTTTAGGGAAATTTAATTTCCTACCTATTTCCAATCAACTCCAAAAAGAGGACAGGGATTCCTTATTATGCAGATTAGATAAAGTATTTAAGTCAAACCGAATAGTAAAGTGAGGAGGCAGTAGGAGAGAGAGATTGAAGCAGGAAGTTATAATAGTGAAGTTAGAGATTTATTATTGAAGATTTCTAGGTGGATAAATTAGGCACAGGAAGAACTATGATTCAGTGTGGTAAATATTGATTTATAATTAAAGTCTCATTAAAGTTTTATATTAGGAGTGAGATTAAAGTTAAATGTTCAATAGGAACATTATTGAATATAATTCTGGGATCTCTTATTGCGGTAATCTCTGCGTGATCGATATTCTAATTGTTAATTAATTGGATCATTAAATATTTAAGTTAATATAAAGGAAAGTCCCTTTTAAACCTCATAAAGCTATTTTGATTTATTTGTTATTAAAAGTCTTTGATTCTATTTGGGAAAGATAACCCAATAAAGAAAGTTATTTATAAAAATGGCTACTGGTTCTTCTTTGACTCAAAATTATTCTCGTTCTCAAAGTGAGATCCAAGGAGATCTTCACAATCTGACAATCAATCTGTCCTCCCGATCTGCTATGGCCCTAGGTCGACAGCTACCATCCTGACGCTGAAAACTGCTACTGACCACCCATTCTTGTCAGCATCTTCTAATGGCCACATCGCTTCAACCCATATGACGAGTGATTCTCCGATTTGCCTAAAAGCTCCCTGTTTCAGTCCAATGATAGGACCTATTTATATCTCGGGCAGTTGCTCGTAATGAGCTCGAATCCTGCGCCAATCATTTTTTTCAGTCGTTGGAAGGTATCCTAAATCGCAATGCAAAAGAAATTTTGACATTCATTTTGAAAATCGCCTCTTAGAGACATTTGCTGAGGGCGCAGTCCCGATGCGCTGTAGCTCTCGCTATTCCTTCGTTGGCCATCAAATTTTAATCGGTTGCATGTTCGGTATAAATGTCTTCGCATACGAAATTTCATTACAATCGGGCAACTCCTTCTTGGTGTGTCGTTTTTTTTTGTTATAGAGTGTATTACTGAATCATTTGGTTTTAATGAGTCATGTATCGGAGAAATATTTGTGCAGCGAAATGCAGAGCAGAAAATGGACAAATAATTCTAATGTTAACTATTTATATTTCACCAAATCAAAGTCTAGAGAAAATTGTCGAATTCATTAACAAAAATTTAGTTGCCTACACTGTGTGAAGCTGGATCAACTCTTCAGAACAAATTGCTTATTATTTTAAGTGGTGATTTTAATGTATATTTTTCAAAAGACAAATCAATACAGTATGAAATAAACATTATTTTTCATGCTTTTATTGGAATCACTGTATGATTTTATCATAAATAGCAATAATATAATACAACCATATTCAATTTAGAAATACAAAATAAGTTTAAAAACAAGTCGTAAGATAACATAAATATTTATATCATCATTAAATTTAATAATGTACAGTCATTAAAACAAAAAAACAATTTAATCTGAATTCGGATCCGATGTTGCTTTAAAAGAATAAGAATCAATTTATGGACTTATGATAGATAATATCATTAATTTCTATTATTAGGAACACTAAGTTATAATAACTTGCCCATTTATAATTTTATTCGAGATGTTTAAAAATACCATTGAATTGAATAAATAGTTGTCATTACTTTTAATCCTTTTGAATCACATTTTGGTTTAATGACAAATAACAAAATTAATTTTATGAAAATCTATTATCTTCTATTTCAGATCAGTGAGTTATAGTGAAAGAAGCATTTCTCATTCTCATTTATTTTATTGTGGTGCTCATCACGCACCGTCTTAGTCTGTTTACATCTCGTGAACTGATTCAATTCGGGACCCATGGTCGGGTTTACCACAGAGTATTCCCCAGTGACTGAAGGTGATAACCCAAGGGAACGACATTAGTTTAAAATTTTATAAACATTATTATTTTGAGAATCTGCACTAGAAGAAATACATTAACAATTTTGAATATGAGAAATATTAGATATATACACAAAAATAAAATATATAAATGAAATATATACAAATGTAATACAAAAAAAAAATTCCAACCAAAAGTTCTTTTAGAAGGAGAAAAGAAAAAAAATATTTATTAAGTGACATAAATGGCTAGTTTTTTTGGAAAATGTACATGTCTTCTTGATTTTGTTCTAAAGATTGGTTTGTCATTAGTAGATAATTTATCATCTTTTATGCTTTTGTTCACTGTAGGTAGAGATTCGCACACAGTTTCTGAGAGATGTGCGGTTTTGACACGATCTAAAGAAACTGTAGTTTTTTTTACCATTAACGTCAATGGTGATGGTTTTGTCTGTTCCGGGCAGAACTTTATGTGGTCCAATATACGGTTGTTGTTAAAATATTTGAGAAAAAAAGCTCTAAATATCAATTAATTTGTCGTTGATTTATCCAAAATATCTCTGAAATTTATAGTGAATCAGGGATCAATATTTTGAATGTGCTAGAGTTTATTTCGGAAAATCTTCAGTTATAGGTGACTAATCGCAGTATTCAGCGCAATTGAACCAAGTTATGAACCTGAGGTTAAGTAACCGAGAAATTAGTAGAATTAGTAAATTCGCTTCAGGTAAGATGAAGGCCAGATTCCAATGTGCTTAAAATAATAACAATAAAATAAATATATAATGCCAAATTTCTTATAATTAATTCACGAAAATATTAATACACTCTACACAAGGTAGATCTTCGGTGACATCAGAACTCGGAACTTGCGTCACTCCGGCCACGAGAGTTCATGACCATAACATCACTATTTTTTTTAACTCAACTGCGAGTTTGCAGCCTAATTGGTAAAAATGGACCCCTTGATTACGCTTACTGCCGTAATCGCGATTAAATGTAAGTGAGCTTTGAGAGCCCTGTCGAAATATTCTAACCTGCACCAGATTTGGAAAAGGATTTTTCTTCAGTGAAAAACTGGTTTTCTTTTTTTAACTGACGATCTAGTTAACCGTAAATACGATAATTAGAGTTGCCGAAATTAAGATCGCTAAATGAAGCTAGTTAGATTCAAAAGTGCGAGTCATCTACCAAGACTTCGCTTTTCTGACAACATCAGAAGTAATGACGTACATAAACGCTCGAAAAGAGTGTTGCGCAATTATTCCTCCTCTACATGAAGAAAGATCTGAAATGAAATTATACCTTTTTAAGAAACGATATTTAAAAAATACGCTTCAAATAGAAATTTTACAACAAACTTAGAATATTCTTAATGTTATTGAAGTTAAAATATCAGGGATTTATAGTACACACACACACACACACACTCAAAAATATATTTCCTTTTTTTAATATATAATGTTCTTTTTTTAAATATGATTTCCTAGTCTTCTTCAAACATAGTTGATATTTTTTTTAATTTAGGAATTCTAAATATTTAAGAATAAAATGGAATAGCTGTAGACAGGGCCGGACCGTGACCTTTTGGGGCCCTGGGCTAACGATATCTGGGGCCCCCTAAATAATTAAAATTTTTGCCATTTTCCTAAAAAAAAATTTTGTACGGGAAAATTTAAAATATATATACGAAACTTAAGGGGTTTTTTAAAAAATTTTTTTATTTCAAGCAAATTAAATACGTTATAAACAATAACATAATTTACAAAAAAACTTTTCTACACTTTTGTGCTGCCAACTCTTTTATTTTCTGATCACATTTTAAGTCTTTGGTGAGATCAGTATTAATAGAAAGAAGTGATAGATAATTAAGCCTAGTATTTGCCATTGTTGTCCTATAGTTGTTTTCTATATAGGACATTTTAGAGAACGCACGCTCCACTTCATAACTAGTAATAGGGAGCTTATAAAAATCTTTAATATGGTAGACAAATTTGGAAAAACGTCCACAAATTTCTTTAGAAAAAGTTAAATTGAACATATCACTACAAGGATAGGACTCTATATCAGCTTGTTTTGGATAAGTTTTGAATCGAACACCTTCATTTACTAAATGTTTGATCTACGTCATCTGAATAGCAATCAATAATAGCGCGTGCACTGTCCAGGTCGACTTTCTCCTTACGCTGATCTTACAAATCAATCAGAAATCTAAATTTCTTGCTACATTCTGCATATACTTGACCTTGTATTTAAATCAAGAAGTAGCCTATCTAACGCAATAATAAGCGTGTCTCTTCTAAATTTTCCTGTCCCATACGCAGCTTTTTCCGTGCATTTATCCATAAATTTTGAATTAACCCGTCTCTTATTCACATCGCTTTATTCTGTCTCTAAACTAGGACTTAATATTTTTGGCTGCGTCTTGATACTCCTTTAGTTTTTGATCTGATTCATGCCTTGCATTGCTTATAAACGTTTCTAACGACATAATTAAGATTCCCTTCATAGATGTCAGAACCATGAGTCTATAATTTTTTGTTAACTGAATTATATAAATCTTTCTAAAATTTCTTCCCAAAATATAATTAAAATGGCAGTTTTGTTAATGTATTAAATAAAGTTACTGCATCTTTTGGAAAATCAATTTTCTCATTTTCATTGTCACTAAATGTCTTAAGAATATTCAGGATATTACCATAATTACCTTTTAAGGCTTCGACAGCATCGTAATGACAAGACCATCTGGTCGGGCTTAAACTTTTTAAGGTATATAAATTCAGTTTAATTTCACGATTTAGAAGTTCCCACCTATAAGTCGACGCAGTAAAGAAAACATATATTTGTTGCACTAAGAGAGTTCACGATTTCAGTTACAACCTTAACTACTTATTCTGCACCAACCAGATTAAGAGAACGCGCAGTGCATGGCACATAATCAGCAAATTTATCTTTTTCTTTTGGAACAGCTTGCACATTATTATATCGACCAGACATATTAGCAGCGTTGTCAAATGACTGTCCCCTACAATTATCCAAAAACAGTTAATTTGTTTCTAAAATTTCTTGTAGAGAATTTAATAAGTATAAAGCAGAGTGTGTGACTTCTAATCTTAATTTTAATAAGACACATCTTTCATAAAATTTTTTCCGAAAACAGTACCGTAGTTTAATAGCAAGTTGGTCATTGTGGGACAAATCTGGTGTTGAATCCATCACAATTGAATAGTACTTTGTGTCATCGTTATTTACTTGAGTTATAATTGTTTTAATGATTTGTGCTTGCCCATGATCTCAATTATTTGCTCATATATTGTTTTTGATAAGTACGGTATTAACGATTTTGGTCGTAATGCTCGCTGTTTAATATGTTCACGAAGGAATGTGTCGAACTCTGTTAGCATTTCCAGGGCACCCATAAAATTACCATTATGAGGAGAACCAAAACCTTCCTCGATACCTCTAAATGCTAAACCTCTTACAGCCAAATACTTTATTATCGCAACGACACGTTTGAGAACATTGTGGTAATATTCTGTATCTTTTCTTAGTTGCTCCTATAATTATTTATCTAAAACAGACTTATTTTCTTTTCATGTCAACCAAACTAACATTTAACTTTTATGTTCATTAGAATTTTCATGATTTTTTTAAACAATTTGTTACGTGTTTCCAATCAGAAAAGCTGGCTGTGTATTGAGGATATGTTTTAGAAAAAAGTTTGTAGGTCAAACAAAATACACCACCAACAATTATTGAATAACATAGCCAAGATCTTTCCAGCACTTGGCCATTTTTAAGTTTTTCGATGAAAGGATTATTCGAAAATGATCACTTTTATTCTTTGTATTCTCTTACAGAAAAACAATATATATTGTTTGGATCTTTATTTTGAAAATAACTCATTTCACATGTGAAAGAATATAATCAATAAAATTATTATTTAGCAATTTAGACCACGAATCCACGTCAACGTATTTCTCAAACAGAAACCCAACAGTTTCTAAACACTTTCTGGTCGGGACGTTACTGATGTCCTCTGGCTGAACAATATCTTTTTCAGAAGGCTGCTGGTAATCGAGATTTTGCATATTTTTATCATTAATATTTGCTTTTGGGTTTTTTTTCAATTTTCTTTGGCTAAGCTCCTTTCCCTTTCGCTTGTTAATGTATCTGCGTTTGTTATATTCTTGTTACTTTGTTCCATTATAAAAAAGTTGAAATTTTGACATATTTAATTTTCCTTTTTCTCGATTTTTAAAAATTTGTTTTTGGAGACAGTAACAGTAAAAATAATGTATGTTTTATATTTAGATTAAATTATTAAGCTGATTGCGTGTAAGTAAAAAGTAAGTTTGGCTATCCATTATTTCACAATTTTTAAAAATTAGGAATTTTTGAAGTTATTCAAATTTTTATAAAATGCTCACAATTTTTAAAATTTTTTAGTAATTTTTAATTACTTATATTCCTCGGATTATTGAAAACAAAAGTTAGTAAGGATTTGAAAAAGTGCTCCCTTGTTGATTTTAAATAATTATTTTTCTAGCTAAACCTGGAAAAACACGAAGTTCTTTAAAATATTAACTAAAGCATTTTTTAAATAAATAACTAATGATCTCAAACCTAAATCCATATTAACTTTTAACATACGTTTGGGAGTACATACAAAAAATTTTAAGATTCTATCTTTAACAGAAAAAATCTTTAGGGCTTAGAAAACACTTATACCTTCAAAATTAAAAGTCTAAAACACTTATACCTTCAAAATTAAAAGTCTAAAAAAAACATTTAAAGTTTGTAAAGGCATAAGACAAAGACTTATAATGCCCGTTATGCTCTAATTTTTAATATGTTATTTCATAACGTAATTTCTACATTAAAACACTACTTTAATTTAATACAACTGAAAACATTTTTTCTAATTCACAATAAATTTTTGCTTAATATTGATAGTATTTGTTACGTCGACAGAGGTTATTCAGCTTAATCCTAACCTATTATTTTCACAAAAATTTTGAAACACAAAGCATTTATGTACACAATAATAATACTACTAATTTAAGCTGAAAATCGCTAACTTTGTACATAAAATTTAATTTTTTTCAGTTTTAATTTGGGGCAGTTTAGCAAGTTTGAGTGTTTGTGTTGTATTATAAAGAGTGTTTTTTTTCCAGGTATAGAAGTTTAGGTTGACATTACTTTCCAAGATGGCGACCTATTTAACAGCTGTCAAGTGATTTATTCTCAGTTTGGTTTGGCAATTCATCAAAACGATCATCAGGCAAGGCGTAGATTCGTCAAATGGGCTCAAAACGAGATTGCCGTTGTTCCCGATTTTCATAAGCGAATTTTGTTTAGCGATGAAGCGCACTTCTGGTTGAATGGCTACGTCAACAAACAAAACTGCCGCATTTGGAGTGAAGCTAATCCACAAGTGTATGTCGAAACACCGTTACATCCAGAAAAACTGACTGTTTGGTGCGCTTTATGGGCTGGTGGAATCCTTCTTCAAAAACGATGAAGGCCACAACGTTACAGTCAATGGTGATCGGTATAGAGCCATGATTACTAATTTTTTCATTCCTGAATTGAACAATCATGATGACCAGGAGCTGTGGTTCCAACAAGACATGTCACACAGCTCGTGCCACAATCGATTTATTGAAAGACACGTTTGGTGACCGCCTAATTTCACGTTTTGGACCTGTGAATTGGCCTCCAAGATCTTGTGATTTAACACCGCTAGACTATTTTCTGTGGGGCTATGTAAAGTCATTGGTCTATGCGGATAAGCCACAAACGCTTGACCATTTGGAAGACAACATTCGCCGTGTTATTGCCGATATACGGCCACAAATGTTGGAAAAAGTCATCGAAAATTGGACGTCCAGATTGGACTACATCCTAGTCAGCCGTGGCAGTCCTATGCCAGAAATCATATTTAAAATGTAATGCCACAAGATTATCTTTCGAATAAAAAAAATTCATGTCTATCGAATAATACATCGTTGTTTTATTGCAATTTAAAGTTCTATACCTCTAAAAAAACACCCTATATAAAGATATTGTGGGACACTAATGCCCCGTACACGTGTTGTATATTTGTAGCCGAGGCAGAACAAAGACAATATAATGTATCTTAAAAATCTAACGGAACCGGTATAGCTTTTGCAGCATCTGCGCAAAGTTTCGAATTACGTTTCAGCTGCAGAAAAAAGATTTCTAGAAGATTGTTGGGGGGAAACCTCTATTATACAACGGTATGAAAATTATGTTTAAATATACACTAACAAATTTTTTTAACAGATTTCATTTGTTTTTTCTCAATGGAATACTTGAAGTTATTACAGTTTGTTTTTTTCTCCATATGTTATGAACTAAAATTATTTACGTTGTCTCCATAGTAGAGGCCTCAACGCACTAAATTGTTTTTTTCGGGTGAGTGAGTGAGTGAATGTGAGATTTTATGGCGCAAGAGCCAAATCTGGCTATACTGCGCCAAACATTTGTCAAAATCTGTGATCTAGACGGGAAAAGACAGAAAGGATAAATTGTGAATGACAAGAAGGAGGGTCGAAAATAGAGAAGGATCACTTGGGTACCCCAGGTTCGTGAGACCCGTGTTTACCAAAGATAGTAAACCCCTTGGGAAAAGGAAAAGATCACTAGTGTACCTCGGGATTGTGACACCCGTACTCACCTTAAGAAGGTGAGCCCCTGAGGGGTGTTTTTTCGGTGAAAAGGCACTTGAAGTTAAGGTATCTGACTACGTTCGGAACCGTGATTTTCAAAAACGCATAAATGGATAATTTTCATATTTAGTGTCACTTAGATTAGAATATGTGCATAAAATTATTTTAAGGACATTTTGACAAAAAAAAATATTTAAATACAATATTTTGGCAACAAAAATTAACTTAGAATAATCTTTTTTTCCAAATGCTCTCCTTCTGTAAAAAATAGTTTTATTAGAATAATATTTTGCCTGTATATAGCTCAGACCTCTCTACAGAGGCTCAACTGGAATTTTTGAAATATATAACTTAGAAGTGGGTTTATTCATATTTTGCGACAACAGAGGGTAGCAATTTTAAGAAAAAAACGCAAATAATTATTTCAATTGGTGGTAACTGAAAATAATGTGAATTTTTCAAAAATTCTAGTTGAGCCTCTGTAGAGAGGTCTGAGCTATATACAGGCAAAATATTATTCTAATAGAATCATTTTTCACAAAAGGAGAACATTTGAAAAAAGATTATTCTAAGTTAATTTTTTGCCAAAATATTATATTTAAATAAAAATTTTTGTCAAAATGTCCTTAAAACAATTTTATGCATGTATTCTCTCTAATCTGAGTGACACTAAATATCATGAAAATTATCCATTTATGCGCTTTTTTAAAATCCCGGTTCCGAACGTAGTCGAATACCTTAAAAAATCGACTTTTTTATGCCAGTAGAAATTCCACTGCGTGCATTCAATTCTTCCTTGCCATCACCAATAAAGTACATTTGTAGAAATTTATGCAACTGTTTGTGAATGAAAGCAGGGAGCCAGCTGTAGGATAACTTTATCCTTTCATTTTGGAAGGTGGCAGGAAGTAAGTTGTTACAATTTCTGCTCCAAAAAATGCCGTTTGGAAACATGAATTCTATTTCCTAATGTTAGGTAGGAGATCTTTGATTCCGCAGTATATCAGACAAGCAAAGTTCTTAACGCCTCTAAATGATTCTCCAAGTTGAGACAGTTTAAATTCTTAAGTGACACAACATATTTCTTTTGTTTCTCCAATAAATTTCAGAGCCTTTCAATAAGGGCATACTTCAGTCATTGTGCCAATGAGAACATGCCGGCTCAAACCATAATCTTCAGCTGGATTGTACCTCAATTCAGGGCAATTGTAATCATGTGATTGCCTAGCACGAAGTCGTATTTTACACTCATATGATGTTTCTCGTTGACACCTTTCAGTCATTCGCAGCCTACTGTGTACCTTTCGTTGAGAACGATCTGATGTTGCAGAATGCAAATGCCGTACTTACAAACGTGCATTGTAAAGTTTGGCTCATGTTGCTCTGCAGCTTCCTCAACACGTATTTGAGCCATTTGTCTGTTTTGCTCATTCGCTGATACTTGTTCCAGTTTGATGTGCAATTAACCCTCGCACTGCTTTTGCTTGGTCAGTATGATGATATAAGTTTGTTTTTCTGTAAGGCATTACTTTTATGTAATGAAGACGATCGACTGCACTTAAAAAAAAGATTAAATTAAAAACATATAAAGTTGCAAAACATTAAAGAGAAGGGAAAAAACAGGAACAGAAAGAAGGGGAGGGGACAAAAATGCTAATGAAATATTTAACTTAAAAAATATATCAACCAACAACGCTCAACTCCAATGCAATGATAAACAGATTATTTTCTTCCCCTCAAACAAATCACTCCAAAGAAGCCTGTTTAACTATATAATTAGAATTAAATTGAAAATTGTCAGAGCTCAATCTCCATCAATTGCACTATGAAATAAGAAAAACAGTTAAAAAACTAAATGAAAAACTATGAAAAAAATCTACTCACATAAAATCAGCACCATAGTAAAAGACAATACCAAAACAATGTAGCACAAAATAATTAAGTTAAAGTTTTTAAGTTAATTAATAACTTCTTTAAAATGTTATTGATACTAAGATGCATAATTAATGACCTGAGTAACATGTCGCAACCACATCAAATTTGTGTATTGTTTGCTAGCATTTTGACTGAGCCTGCTTTCCTTCATCTACAATAGAATTAGAATAGAAATATAAATTACACATGGCTGAAGATATTTTTTTGTTGAATACGCAAAGAAACTTCATAAATGAACATGGATTCAACAGCAGAAATCTCTAAAAATGCGTTGATAATGTTTGAAGGTTTTTGCAATCCCCAATTCGATTGGCATCTGCACTCATTATCAACAAAGTTCAGGGCTTATCTTTCAAACTGAGTGGCTTACATTTAGACACAAATTGTTCCTCACATGGATAATTATTTGTTGTGTATTCTATAAAAAAAGCTCCATTTCACCTTAAGTTGGCAGCGCTGGGAAGGGTACGATGACCAAATCACAACCAGCACGGGGTTTCTCTGTGACGAATCTTTACGGCACTTTTCCACTAATACTCATAAGCGTCTTTGGGGATTGTAAATTCGCGTATATTTCCAATCAGCTCTAAAAGAAGAAAATGGGATATGCAAATCAAATAAGGTATTTAAGGAGAGCGTTGTGAGTTAGCATTTAAGAAGGCGATTGAGCCAGCCGCAGGAGTGATTCGTCTTAGGAAGATTCAAGTGGATTACGAGATTAGAGTATTGTTGTTATTATTCAGTGAAGTAGCCTTAGAAGGATTAATCAACCTAGAGAGATCGACATTACAGCCAAATGATATATTCTAACTTAGTACCTCTGACCACAAGCGTTCATATTAATAAAGTTAGTTAAATTTTAGTGAATGATAATAATTCAAGTTGCGTGTATTTCTCGGACCTCCTATTCCAGTAAACCCGTTCGATATTGAGCTTAGTTATTAATTAATTTCATGTTTCTTAATTTAATTTAATAGTAAAGGTAAATCCCTTTGACGTAGACATATACTTGAATATTTGTAATTAGAAGGTTGATATTTGAACTAAGTGAATAAATAGAATTTGTTATTCTGAAAATAGCGTCTGGTAATTCTTTGTCTCAATTCAATCTTAGTGTCCAGGGTGGAACCCAGGGGGGTTCTCACAACTCTAGGAGAAGAGTGTGACTATAACAAAAAAATTCTCCATATTTAACGAGCAAAAAAATTGCTCTTGAAAAATTTGTTTATAAAAATTGTATGAGGCTTTTTTTATAATAGTGTTGCGTCATCAGCGCACTGTAGCGCCATCTATAAAAAATTTGTAAAGGTAGACACTGTCGAGCTGTACCCCATCAAAAGCGGATGCACGAATAAAGTAGGCTTAGCGTTGCGAAAAAGACGGATTTTTTATTCTTTAACCAGTTTTATACAGTCCACTCAAATATTGACGAAACATTGGTCCTACGAAGCCAAAGAAAATGGGTAAAAAATCGGAAAATAAAAATAACTCCAATGTAGCTACTGAAAAGAAATAGAATCGGTTACAAGATTCAATCAAAGGAACTTTAACTAGATTAGAGGCTTTGACCTCGGAGAAGACAGTGTCAAAGGATACTAGTGTCACTGAAATCGAAATTAAACTAAAAAAATTGAGCAATAACAGATAAATCTAGATAAAATAGCTGAGGATTATGGTGAATTAGAAACTTTCGAAAGCTTGGAAATCATTCAGCTGGACATTGAAGATATAAATCAACGGATCGAGACAACAGAGGTAGGTCTCAAACTTTTAATGTATTCTTTGAAAAATTCTGAAAATGTAAAAATTAATTTAAATGCCAATGGTAAAAATAGTATCCGCTTACCTCAAATTCCATTGCCAGAATTTTCTGGTGTAATAGCAGAATTTTCTAATTTCAAAATTCAATTTATTAATTTAATAAGTAATAATGAACAATTGAATGATTCGTAAAAACTATACTGTCTTCGAGCATCTCTAAAAGGAGAAGCAAAGCTCTTGGAGTCGTCTAGCGATAGTTTCGATTCTCTCTTTAAAGTATTAGAAGATCGTTATGAAAACAAACGGCAGTTGATAGATTATCATGTCCTTGAGATAATTAATTATGAAAAAATTTATAGCGAATCAGCCAAAGAACTGCACGCTTTAATGGATTGTATCAATAGAAACATTAGAGCACTTAAAGTTTTGAAATATGAGCAGAATGATCTATCAGATATAATTTTAATAAATATAATTCTTCAAAAAATTGACAAAGAATCTAGAAAACAATTCGAACTTTCGTTGAAAACAGCAGAAGTTCCAACATTTGATTCTATTATGAAATTTTTAGAAAAGAGAATTGCCGTGTTAGAAAACATTGCTCGCATTCCTAGTACTAAAATGATCCATAAAAATACTGCAATGTTAACTAAAGCCAAATCTCTGGTAGTTAATAGTAAAAAAATAACTGTTAAAAACCTTGTATTCTATGTCGAAATTCTCATCCTCTTTATAAATGTATTGCATTTCAAAATATTTCTGTGGAGTGCAGAAAGAAATTTGCTAGCAATAACAAACTTTGTATAAATTGCCTCAGACTTCATTGTGGTGCCTGCATGTCTAAATACAAATGCACAGTTAGTGGTTGCAAAGGGTTACATCATTCACTGCTTCACGATTCTGATGAACTTTGCTCTGCAGTTAAAAATCACACTGTAGGGGAAAGGGGGATAGAGACCAATTCGAATCCTACTCGGTTTGAAGGTCAACCAGAAGTTGCAGTTTTGACTTATGGAAATAAATGTGTTTTATTAAATACATTCATGATTTTCGTTAAAAGTGCTGATGGATATAGAATTAAGTTAAGAGGATTATTAGATAATGCGTCTACGATATGCGTTATGAGAGAAGACACAGCAAGAAAGTTGGGATTTAAATTTAGGTCTGCAAACCAATCTATAACAGGCATTAACGGAATTACGCAATCCTCGAAGTATTCAGCAAATATTGAAATTTCAAATCGGGATTATACTTTTGCACGCAATGTACAATTTTCACTTTTACCTAAAATTACCGATGCGATTCCTGTATCGAAATTAAATATATCGGATTTAAATATTCCAGCTTCAAAATTGAGCTGTCAGATTCTAATTTCCATATGCCAGGTCAAATAGATATATTGATAAGAAGTGAACTATTTTTTGAAATTTTAAATCCAGAACAACATTATTTGCAGGAGGAAAATGTAATTTTACAAAATACAAAATTTGGCTATTTCGTCACAGGTATCCTTCCTCAGTCACAGAAACAAGCCAATTGTTGTTTAATAGGTGAACCAAGTTTAGATACAACAGTAAAGAAATTCTTTGAACTGAAATCACTTCCAGATGATTCTAAGGAAATTACAAAAAGTGAGGAGGAAATTTATTGTGAGGAACATTTTGCTACTACCTATAAAAGAGATAAAACGGGAAGAATTATAGTTCGGTTACCCATAAAGAAAAATGCAGAAACATTATTAGGATATTCCAAAGAGAATGCGGCCAAGCGACTAAATGGTATTTAGGAAAAATTGAACAAAAACAATACAATGGGAACTTTGTATAAAGAATTTATGAGTGAATATGAACTCTTGGGCCGTATGCAGGAGATTAAAAATGAAGAATTAAATAAGATTAACTATTACAATCCTCATCATTCCGTATACACAAACCAGAGAAGGCATTCACTCCATTGAAAGTTGTCTTCGATGCAAGTGCAAAAACAACAAGCGGTTTTCCTCTAAACTCTATTTTACTAAATGGAAGAATTATTCAACAAGATCTCTTTTCCATAGTCAGTAGATTTAGAAAACACGAGTACGCGCTTAGTGCAGATATTAAAAAATGTACAGGCAGATACTTGTTGATCCTAATCAAAGGGATTTACAACGAATTATGTGGAAGACTAGTGCAGATGCTCCAGTCAAGACTTATAAACTAGCTACCGTAACCTATGGGACAGTTTCTGCACCATTTTTAGCTACCAGGACCTTAAAGGCCTTAGCAGATGAAGAAAAGGCGAAATTTCCTGACGCATCAGATGTGATTTGTAATGATAGTTATATGGATGATATTCTTTCTGGGGTGTCTACATTAGAGGGTGCTAAAAAACTCCAAACCAGATTATCTCAACTATTACTGAGAGGTGGTTTTGAGCTACACAAATGGGTGTCAAATAGCCCAGAACTGTTGAAAGATTTATCTGCATCTTCCTATGTGTTTGATGAGGAATTTCAGGATGCTCCAGTGAAAACATTAGGTATGCTATGGGATCCAAAGTTGGATTGTCTCACATACAAAGTAAAGATTAGTGACAGTGTCAACTTCTCAAAAAGACGTGCTTTCAGAAATTGCAAGGCTCTATGACCCTTTGGGCCTGATTGGACTCATTGTTACGAAGGCTAAAATATCCATCCAAGAACTTTGGAAAATAAAATTAGATTGGAGTGAACAACTACCACCAGATGCAATGGAAGAGTGGAAGAACCTCTACCAAAAATTACCGAAAGTAAATAACTTCAAAATCCCAAGATGCATTCTACTTCCTGCAACAATACGGATTGAAATACATGGCTTTTCCGATGCATCAGAACGTGCCTATGCTGCTGTAGTCTACATAAAATGTTCAACGAATCTGGAAAGTCTCAAACTAGATTATTATGCAGCATGTCCAGAGTGGCTTCTTTGAAAACACTCACCATACCGAGGTTAGAACTGTCTGCAGCTTTACTACTATCGAGATTAGTCAAAAAGCTTGTGCCAATCCTACAATTACCTATTCATAAAATTTGGATGTGGACGGACTCAACGATTGCTTTAGCGTGGATAAAGACTGAACCTCATAACTCCAAAACATTTGTCAGCAACAGGGTGGCGGAGATCCAAACACTTTCAAAAGACTGTCATTGGAAACATGTGAGCTCCAAGAATAATACTGCCGACTTAATTTCTAGAGGCTGCAATGTAGATGAATTTTTTAAGAACGAAATGTGGTTCTCAGGTCCAGATTTACAAACTGATGAATACGAGGACAATCAGCTTTTTCCTGATCCTTCTTACAGAGATGAACTAAAATGTGCTGTGACTCTTTCAATTACTGAGTGTTATTCAAATTTTTATGATGAACTCTTTAATATTACAAATAATTTCATAAAATTAATTAGAATTTTTAGCTTTATTTTTAGGTTCATTAATAACATCAAAGCTAAGGAGTCTTGTAATAAGGACAAGTATTTAACTGCAGATGAAATAAAAAGGAGTACGGAATTTTTAGCTAAAATAGCACAATTAAGTGAGTTTAAAGCAGAAATCGATGGCTTGAAAAAAGGTAAAGGTGTTTAAAAAACAAGTAAGTTAAAGGCTTTAGATCCTTTTTTAGATGAGAATTCTTTACTCGGAGTTGGTGGAAGGCTTAGTAATGCTGATTTACCATTTGAAGCAAAACATCAAATAATTATACCTATTAAATACAAATTTACTCAATTACTTTTTGAGCATATGCATAAGAAGTTTTTTCATATTGGTGCTCCGGGTTTAGTACATCAAATTAGAATGCAGTTTTGGCCCATTAATGGCAAGGGTATTGCACGAAAAACAGTTCATGATTGCATTGCATGCTTTAGACAGAAACCTACTGGGAATCTACCATCAGAGAGAATAACTCCAAGTGCGCCATTTTTAAACTCTGGGGTGGATTTTTGCGGACCTTTTCAAATAAAATTTAAAAATCAGAGAAAGGGGATATTTTCAAAAGTTCAAAAGCGATTTTTGTATGCTTGGCTACAAAGGCTATTCATTTAGAGGCAGTGACTGATTTAACATCTGAGGCATTTATTGCACCTTTGAAGAGGCTATGTGCCCGTAGAGGCCGCATTTCTACATTAATGTCCGATAACGCAACTAATTTTAAAGGCGCGGCTGCAGAATTAAATCGTTTCATAAAATTAATTTGTAACAAAAACGAGACATTAGCAAATTATTTTGCTTCAGAAGCTATCCAGTGGAAATTTATCCCACCTCGTTCTCCTAATTTCGGGGGTTTGTGGGAGACAGGGGTAAAATCATTCAAACACCATCTTTATAGAACTTTAGTTAATAGTAAAATAACTTTCGAAGAATTCGAGACAATAATAATTCAAATTGAAGGTATACTCAATTCACGTCCATTAGTCCCATTGTCAGATAATATCAATGAATATGAAGTTTTAACTCCTGGACGCTTTATAATTGGTCGACCTATCAGTGCAATACCTGAGCCCGCAATTTTAGATATTTCAGATAATAGACTATCTAGGTGGCAGTATACAACAAAGTGTGTACAAACCATTTGAAAACGCTGGAAAAATGATTATCTTAATCATTTACAGCAGAGAAACAAGTGGCAGTTCGAAAAAAAAATAATGTTGCCATTGGGTGTTTATTGCTTTTAAAGGAAAATGATTTGCCTCCCTGCAAATGGGCAATGGCAAGAATCTTGGGGGTTATTTGTGGAACTGACGGTAAGGTCAGAGTCGTTAAACTAAAAACTGCTTCGGGGGTTCTCCCACGGTCTATCTCAAAAATATGTATCTTACCAATAGAAAATAATCATGTAAATTAAATTGTAATGTGAAGTATATTATATTCTTAGAATACTGTATTTTTTTTCTATTTTTGTTTTTCTATTGTATTTCTTTCTTATTTTAGAATGCTGTGTTTATTTCTACTTAATTCATTTAGGCATTTGTAAACTTTATATAGCAAATTGTATTTTTTAAGTATATTTTTTGAAATATTGTATATTTCAACGCCGGGCGGAATGTTACGTCATCAGCTCACTGTAGCGCCATCTGTAAAAAATTTGTAAAGATAGACATTGTCGAGTTGTACCCCCATCAAAAGCGGGTGCACGAATAAAGTAGGCTTAGCGTTGCGAAAAAGACGGATTTTTTATTCTTTAACCAGTTTTACAGTCCACTCAAATATTGACGAAACAAATAGTATAAGCTGTAAGGGCACCCCCTCGGATGCCCTTCTCCTAGATTATCAGCGTGAGCTAGAGGTATAGGAATTAATGAAGAACTAGAAGCTTCCGTAATCTGAATATTACTTTATTAAGATCTTAACTTAAACCAATAGCAGATTAGATAAAATAATATGACATGTGAGAGAATCTACGGTGGCTAAACACACAATGTATAATACCGAAATAACGTATCCCGGACCACTATCAATAACTAACTCGCCTAAGCTCAATTTCAATGTAAACACAGATCCGAATAATTAAATGGTAACTCCTACCTTAATGACCGATGAAACATCAATCTGTCTGATCCTAGCTGAAGTAGCGGTTCACTGGCGTGCAATTGTATGCACCTTGACTAAGAGCTCTCTGTCACGGGTAACCTCTCTTGACCGTCATTTAACTTCTCAAAATACTCTTCATACTTGCCACACGAACTAACGTAACACTCCCCAAATGCCACCTCGCTTACTCTAAACTTCTGTTATTTAAAAGCTTCCTAATTTGCATCTTTCTTTCACGTTTTACTTCTCAGGTTGGTTGGAAAAGAATTGCCATTTGTTCTGGCCCCAAAGAATCCAAAAGGACATATTAATGAAAAAACGAGTGAACCAGTCACATCCCCTCCAAAAAGCAAAACATGATATATTCGAGGGTCTTAATGACCCTTAAGAAATTACGTGCATAAATTTTAGTTTTCTGAACTTCTAACTTTCAATATTCCTGTTAAATTTTAACTTCCAATAGCCATTTTAATCATTAATTTCCAATATTCGACTTAAATTTTAATTTTCACTATTCATCCTAACTTTAAATTTTAATATTCCTCTCCAATTTGAACTCTCAACAGCCACAATAATTTTACTCAAATAACTGGACCAACATTATCGGTTATGTATTTTAATCACGGTAGATTCTCTTTTACAAATACATTGGTGTGTCCTATTCAGGCAAGGGGTCCGGGAAAAAACCATATACGTTTTAACTGGAAAAACCAGGGCCACACACCCCTTAACAAACTCAATTCTACTTAAAAACTATTACAATCTTCTTCTGTATAACATATGTCTTTTCCATCTTGTCGGATTTACAATTTTGTCCTAAAAAAATCTGTGCTTCTTTTCAATAATTCAGGGTCAGCCACCCTGAAAAAAAAACTCTATGTCACGTGGAATAACAAATTTTCACATAAAACCATTACATTTTACAAATTCCATATACCATCTTTAAATTACAACTAATTTTCATATATACACCTCATCTGGGTTTTTTTTTAAATAAACTTCCCCTCTAATCGCGAAGCGCTGTTAGTGTTATTGTTAATACTCTGTCTACGCCGCGTTTCCCTAACCAGATATACACTAATATGAATCAATATAACAATATATATATATATATATATATATATATATATATATATATATATATATACATTATACAGTTACAAACATTTTTTCAATAAATCTTTAAAGCAAACAACCAAAGAAATTGTCGCATCTTTGCGAAGTCATACATAGAAGTAAACAAATTCATATTTACAAATGTTTTCTCCCAAATTTTGAAAAAAAAATTACAAGTCCAAAGCTCATTTTTCAGTCTTCTAGAAAAATACACTCATTATAGTGTCAACTTTTGCTTGATTAAGAAAATTTTAAACAACATAAAATGACTTGCTTCTTTGCAATAATTTTTTCGACCACTTGTTCGAAAGAATACATAATGAAACTATACAACCTGATTCTTATTTCGTGTACTTGACATCTCCTAGCAGAGCCTCGAGAGATTGGGACCGTCTGCTGTTCGTTCCTCCTTTCCTTTCCTGGCAATGATGTAGTTGACCACTTCTGTTTCTGGTCTTCCGGCCTGCTGACCTTGCTTGCTCTTCGATGTAGGGGCTGTACTGATGTTCTCTGCTTCCTCTGGCTCGAACTGGTCCTCCTTGTTGTGTCTTCTTCTCATTGGTTGGTCGGGACTCCACTTTTGCTCCTCTTCTTGGTCTGAGGTTGTACCCACTGGTACTAGGCATCACTATTTCCTCTCCTCTGCATCTCTTTCTAGAATATTGCAATTCATTATTATTCGACAAAGTTACTCTCTTTTTTCACCCTTATTTCCTGGACCCTTCCTCTGTTTTTTCTCTGGTCCTCCAGATCCCAAGTTCAGTGATCGCTTGTACGCGAGAGTCTCTTTTCTCCCTCTTTTAGTTCTGTTAATTGTTGTCCAAGAGCTTGGTGCTGATCTAAAAGTGGTCCGCGCTTATCGGTCGTACCTGTGTGCCTCTCACCCTGATCTTTCTTAAAAGAAACTTATCCCTTTTTCCTCTAACTCACGCTTTACACCTGACCCTTTCTTCCTACCATACTGCGACTCCTTTGATCTCCTTTACACGCTTTCAAAATTACTCGATTTATAGCGTGAACTATTGCTATCCGAACTACCGGTTCTTATCTACATCTCGTCACTTTTCCTATAAAGATATATTCTAACTTGATCGACATTGACTGTTAACCTTTTTCCCGATCTTCAAATCCCTAAATTATTTTGTTTTATCTCGAACACTCTATAAGGACCTTCAAATTTTGGTTTAAATTTAGCTACAACTTTCTTTATTGCTGAACTTAAAGGATGCATTTTTATCAAGACCCAGTCATTCACCTTATTTTGCACATCGCACCTGCGTCTATCATAATACTTCTCCCACTTTTCATGCTTAGCCTTTGGTTTCCTCTAGCTTCATCAAACAATCTCTCAATATCCCCCACTGCAAACTCAGTTCCGTTCTATACCATCACTAATTTCTGAAATGGGGTAATCAACTTCCGACCTAAAAATAATTCTGCAGGTGTTTTTCTCGTCGTTTCATTCACTGCCATACAAATAGCATAAGCGAACTCACGTAAGAACTGGCCCCATGTATCATGTTGATCATTCACATAATTTGTAATCATTTGCACAAGATCGCGATTCACGCGTTCGTATCTATTTGCCTGAGGTCTATATACAACAGTCTTCACATCCCTATGACTAATCTATCACTCAAATGCTCAAAAATATCAGATATTAATTGGGGACCGTTACCACTTATTAATTTTACTGGAGCTCCATAACGCGATACATAATTATCAAATAGAGTATCCACTATTACTCGAGCCGAGGCCTTTTTAAGGGGTAGGATTTCAGCCCACTTGCTGAAATGATCCGTAATTACTAAAACATATCGGTTACGTCTCCCTCGCGACGCAGGGTACGGACCTAACAAATCTAACGTAACTATCTCATTTGGATAATTTGAGATTATCGGAATTAAGCGACCAGCTGGTAACGCGTTTTTATAATTATGAACCTGGCACATGTGACAGGAAAAGACATATTGTTCAATACATTTTCTCATACACGGGAAATAACAAACGTCCCTTATTTTATGGTAAGTCTTAAAGCGTCCTAAATGACCTGCTATGGGCTTATCGTGAAATTCTCTCGTTAATTTCTTTCTTAAAGACTTTGGAATGTATACTCGCATTTCTCCTAATGACGTTAAGTATTTCGCATAAAACAATAAGCCCTCAATTAAACGAAAATCGCGGGACCAATTCTCACATATTGCCGCATTAACCGAGCTATCTTCTGGGTTTTCCAGATATCTATAGATATGACCTAATTCCGGGTCCTTTCTTTGCTCTTCGATTAACTGTTCATGCGACGAAAGTACTAAATCCCCGATTATTGCACAATTAACTTTTTCTCCTATTATAAATACTTTCAACCGGCTTCCTCGATAAAACGTCAGCCACCGCATTTTGAGTTCGAGAACGGTGTTCCCATTCTATATTAAATTCTGCTAATTTTAGAACCCATTTAATAATCCTACTCGACAAATTTTTACCATCTGTTAAATACGTCAATGCAGCGTGATCTGTGATAACTTTAAACGGCAGTAAACCTTAATACGTTCTGAATTTATTCAGAACCCAAACTACTGCTAAACACTCCCTTTCTGTTACAGTGTAATTTCTCTCCGCACTACTAAGCGTGCGAGATGCAGACACCACTGGTCTCTGCTCCTGATTTAGAACCACACCTACGCCTATTGAACTGGCATCCGTAAGCAACTCGAAAGGCTTTTTGAAATCCGGCAATTTTAAAACTGACGCTTTCGCTATCACGGCCTCGACCGCGTCAAATGCCTTCTGCGCCTCTATTGACCAACAAAATTTCTTGAGTTTTCGTTTAAGATTGTAAAGAGGCTCGCATAGATCAGCATAATTCTTAATAAACTTCGGTTACAACTAGGACATACCTAAAAATTCGGATACCTCTTTAGAATTCCTTGGGGGTTTCATCTCAACTATAGCTCGAACCTTTGTCTCGCCCGCTTTAATTCCCTCCTTACTAATAATCAAACCTAAATATTTCAATTCATCACAACCAAATTTACACTTTTCTTTATTTAGGTTAACCCTGCGTCTTGTTATAACCTAAGAACTTCCCTTAGATGTTCAACATGGTGAGTGAACGATGGAGAGGATATTATTACATCATCCATTTAAACAATCACAAGCTTCCCTATCACCGGTTTCAGAATAAGATCAATAGTCTTCGGAAAATTGGAATCCGCCCTTGGCAACCCAAATGGCATACGCCGAAATGCATAGGTGCCATTTTTCGTAACAAACGCGGTCTTAACTATATCACTGGGATTTACTGCAAGTTGAAAGTACCCCGATTTGAGATCAAGAGAGGACATAATTGTCGTATGGGGAATGTTCGTTATTAGATCATATATTAAAGGTAAGGGAAAACGGGGATACTTTATAATAGAATTAAGTTTCCGATAGTCGACAGCAAATCTATACGCTTCCGGATTATCCGGTGGTAACCCATTATTTTTTCTACATAACGCAACTGGCGACGCGTACGGGGATTGAATCGGAATTATGGTTCTCTCTTTCAACATTTTCTCTACATGATAATCGAGTATCATTTGTTTAACCCTGTCATAAGGATATGGCCGAGAAACAATTGGTGGCTTATCCCCCGTGTCAATTTCATGATACAAAACATGCGTGAGCCCGGTTTATCTGAAAATAATCATTTAAAACTATTAAATAAATCCCGCAACTCTTGTTTCTGTCTTTCTTCCAACCCTGTCTTAGAAAGATCTATTTCCATATTTCCCCTTCGTCAATCGTATTAACCACTTTATCAATTTGCGAATCGGGAATCGCCAACAATTTTCAATCAAAGTCTAAAATAATCTTTGATCCATTTATGTAATCCAGCCCGAGAATACATGGGTATTCTAAATCTGCCAACACGTGAAATATCCAAGGGTTCTCAAACTCCCTAATTCGAACATTCAATTCTACAATTCCTACATTCTGACATTTAGCTCCTTGTATCGTGATCACTCGAGCTCGTGATTTTTTTACTTGCTTATAAAAAATATTTTCGGTATATCTCCTCCGACATAAATGACTTCTTCGCGCCTGTGTCCCATAACGCTTTCGTAAAAGTATCATTTAACAAAGTAGGAACATATGGTAGTTCTACTGGAGACATGCATATCGCAGAAAGTTTAATCGGTACCTCATTTGCCGACTGTGTGTGTGTGTCTCCTAATTTTGATCATCTCTAACCGTCAAAACATTTAATCGATCTCTTTGCCTCCTATCGCCTCGACTAAAATTCTCACTCGAACCTCTATTTCTGCGGTCCCCTCGACTAAAATCGTCATTTTGGCCCTCATTTCTAATTGGTATCCTCTATCGTTAAGTCTTCGATCATCTTTCTGAAATCTATTCCTGCTGTCGAACCACTGATTTCCTTAACGACCATTCTCGTAATTACCCCTATAATCATTTCTGCCGTTATTCCGTCTACGCAAAACTTCCGAATTCCTCCAATTTCTCCGACTATCATCAGAATTATTCATCCAACGCCATTCCAACCTCGTCTTTCAACATTATCACTACTCCTTGAACCCCGCATTGTTTTCCATGAATATCTTTCCTCAAACTTAGACAACACCTCCAATAGTTGAACCGTTTTTTGAGGATTTCGAACCTCAACGTAATCTTGGACTTGTGGTTCGAGTCTAACAAAAATATGGTCCACTAAAGCTTCCTCGGACATACCCAGTCCGATTTGTTTGTGCAGCTTCAAAAGATCGTAAATAAAATCAGTTGGCTCCTGGTCCCTTCTCTGTTGGGACGAATAAAATCTAATTCCCAAATCCATCTTACTACGGATGGCAGGGAATGCTTTGGACAAAGCCATCTATAACTGCGCAAAGTCCGTGGCTGTATCCTGCACTAACGCTGACCCGAATATCTGATGCCAATCTTGAGCCCTCCCCAGGAGATGACCTTTCAAATAAGCACGTGATAAATCACTGGGTATCTCAAGTAATCGTATTTGATTGTCAATACCTTCCAAAAGTTCATTTACATTCTCGGAACCAAAAAAGTACACTTCTAGTAAAACACTAAACCCGTTCACACCTCTTACCTCGGGGTTATATAAATTAAATTTCGTTGGGCGCCGTTGTAAGCGAGGCCCCCTCGGGTACCCTTCTCCTAGATTATCAGCGTGAGCTAGAGGTGTAGGAATAAATGAAGAACTAGAAGCTGCCATAATCTTAATATTACTTTATTAAGATCTTAACTTAAACCAATAACAGATTAGGTAATAATATGATATGTGGGGGAATCTACGGTGGCTAAACACACAATATATAATACCGAAATAACGTATCCCGGACCACTATCAATAACTAACTCGCCTAAGCTCAGTTTCAATGTAAACACAGATCCGAATATTTAAATGGTAACTCCTACCTTGTGGAGACCCCCGTGGGTTTCACCTTGGACACCAAGATTGATTTGAGGCAAAGAACCACTAAGAGACATTTTGAATAATAATAATATTTATTTATTATTATAATTTCTCAAAAAAATCTCTGATAACATATAATACTTTTTATGTTACGTCAACTAAAGGGATTTACCTTTATATTAAATTAAATTACGAAAAATGCAATTAATTAATAATTAAGCTCAAGATCAAGTAAGGTCTACCGAAATAGGAGGTCCGAGAAATACACGTACTCGAATTAACTCTCATTAACTTTAACTAATTCGATTAAACTAACGCTTCTTTTAAGCGTAAGTAAATTATATTTATCGTTGGCTATATATCAGCTTTCTGGTACTTCCTTAGAATCACAGCAATTCTTCTACACTATCCTTTAATATTGCGGTTAAAGTTGCTGGTTCAATAGCCTTCCATCATCTACATTGCTAGCTTACAACGCTCGACTAAATACCTTATCTATTTTGCATATCCCGTTCATCTTTTTGGAGTTATTGGAAATAAACGTGAATTTATATTCCCCAAAAAGACGCCTAAGAAGATTAGTGGAAAGGTTCCGTACAGATTCGTCACAATTCACAATTTCTCCAGTAATTTCCAGAAGCAGCCATATCGTCACCGAGCCGCCAAATTTGGTTGCTAAAAATGATGCCAACTGGACTGTAACTCCAATATTTCCCCAAGTTTCCACTGAAACAATATTATAACGTAAGAGGTGACGTTGCTTGCTAATATTACAATTTTTATGAAAAAATAAATACAACAGAAAGTAATATTGTAAGGATTTTGTCTCCGTGCCTAGAGATGTGGGAGAAAGGGAAGGAAGACTAGCAATGCTCAAAATCACTTATTTTATTTGCAACCCAAGCAACAACACAAGTTCGGTGAAACAAAACTAAGAGATGCACTCAATTGAAGCAACATGAAGAAAAATATCGAGGTATGAGAAAACTTTAGTTACCAGTAACACTTACTTCAATTCAAGAACACTGCCTTCCTAGCCATATAATCTATATTCAATTTCCAGTGACAAATCGTCACTTTAATTATTACACTTATCGAATACTAAATATCTGCGTTATACTATAAATTTTATTAATCATTGTTCCGCTAGTAGCCTATCATATATATATATATATATATATATATATATCTTACTTGAAAGCCTAGACTTTATATAGTAGACTTAATTTGTGACGGGAAGTGAAGTGAAGTGAATGTGGGGTTTAGTGGCGCAAGTAATTTGTGACGGGGCTTTCATCGCGATTTCAATTAACTGTCCTCTAGGGATTTCTTTGGGGTCAGAATGGCAATTTTTTCCAAACAACTCAAGAAGAAGAACGTGTATATATAAATTAGGAATCAGATATATATGGGAAGTTAAGCATTTAAGTGGTCGCTAAGTATAAAGGTAGTCGCAAGGTGATATGAAATATGGTCTAGAAGAGGAATCTTTAATCTGGGAATTAGCTTAATAGTGCCGGTGCATATCAACCAAAAGTGGGTCCAAGCCCAACGGAGTATAGACGGATTAAAGCTAGAACAGAAGTTATACGGACCGTAGCTGTTTATCTAGAATATAGCGGTAAGCTTGGTAGATTGAACTTTAAGTATAAGGCATTTTCTATTGAGATAGTATTTAAATCTATAAAGTTAGATTCAGTGGTTAGTTGCACTATTTATTGGTAATACGTATTGCGTCTTCTTATTCTTGATCATCCTTCTTAGATTATTCTTGTTGTTGTATTGTGTTTAAACTAAGATCTTAATAAACAGGTTTTAGTATGAATGAATTTAGTAGTTCTTCGTTCCTTCCCACAGACACAAGTCGTATAGATAGTGTAGAATGGGTGTCCCCATCGGCGGGGACGTAACAAATTTACACGTTCACGTTCTCTTCTTCAAAGGAAGCGTTCTAATAAAATATTTTTTAAGGACCAAAGATTCTCCAAGAGGATTTGTTAGTGAGAAGGTCGAGGATATAACCGTCACAATATTAATGTATGAAACACCCAGATATAAATTATTTGCACTATTTTGAGATGAAACAATAATTGTACAAGAAGAAAACATTAATTGTACAAAATATGCTATATATATGTAAGGATAATTAATTTAGATTAAAAATTAAATTCCCAATCTAGCAGTTAACTCATATTTTTCATTTCATCTTCAAGTATCAAACTAATCATCCCATTATTTCTTCCGAACATATGGCCTAGCCAATAAATATGTCTAATTCCAAATCTTTAGATTTAATAGCCCTATATGTCAGCATTAACTTTCAAGTACATAAAATCCGCGATACTTACCCCATCGGTGTTTTAAGTGCTAACCCACTTAAAACACACCATGGCGTATTTTTTCCTCCCTGCTCTTAGCGTCAGAAGAGATGTACTAATTCTAGAATAAAGACCTTTTTAAAACTAAGTGTGATTCTGGCTCAAAACATGTCATATATATATATATATATATATATATATAGGGTTGGAGGGTAAGTTCTGTCGTATTTTAAATAGGCAGGTGAATTTTGTTGCAAATAAAAAAAAAACATCAGGCCAGTGAGTCATTCGGATTTTTTTGCTGTTTTTTCAGCTGCTGTATAATATAAAAGGAGTCCTTTTTTACCGTTCATCATTTACTTGTAATATTTAAAGTGAAAAACATGTCAGTTGATAAAGTGCATTTACGACACTGCATTTTGTATGAATTCCAAAAAGGAAGCAACGCATCGGTTGCATGTAAAAATTTTATGTGCGGTATTTGGAAAAGATATTGTAAATGTTCGTACTTGTGAAAGATGGTTTAGCAAATTTCATTCCGGGGATCTGAGCCTCCAAGAAAGTGTTCGATCTGGACGACCATCCAAGATCTATAACGATGTTTTGCGATCCATGTTGGAAAATTATTCACATTTAACAAGTCAAGAAATTGCAGAAGAGTTTGGCATTCATCATACAACTGTTGGAGATCACATTAAATCTCATGGGTTTGTGTTAAAACAAAGTGTTTGGGTTCCACATGAATTAACGGAAAAGGATTTGTCTGATCGTGTAGGAATGTGTTAATCACATCTGATTAGACACAATGTGGAACCATTTTCGGACAAACTTACTGGAGATGAAAAGTGGATTCCTTACGAGAATATTAAGAGAAAAAATCTTACTTCAAACCTGGAACATCATCAGCAACAGTTCCAAAAAAAAGTATCCATCAACGAAAAGTACTGCTTTGTTTGTAGTGGGACAGGAAAGGTCCAGTGTACTACGAGTTGCTGAAACAGGGGAAAACCATCAACGCGAATCTGTACTGCAATCAACTGAATAAATTAAATGCAGCTATCAAAAAAAAAAGGCCAGAATTAGCGTCCAGAAAAGGAATAGTGTTCCACCACGATAATGCTCGATCACATACTGCAATGGTGACACACACACACAAAAAAAACTGAATGCGTTAGGGTAGGAAATCCTTGGTCACCCACCATATTCACCTGACATTGCACTATCTGATTATTACCTATTCAGATCTCTGCAAAATTATCTAACAGAAAAAAAATTCAAGTCTTTTGAAAGTGTTTCTAAGGCAGTTGCTGACTATTTTAACTCCAAGGACGAGAACTTCTACAAAATGGGAATTTATATGTTACCTGAAAGATGGCAACAAGTTGTAACAAATAATGGAGCATATATAATTGATTAATATTAAACCCATATTTTTATAAATGCAATCAAATATTTTCTTTAAAATACGACAGAACTTTCCCTCCAACCCGGTATATGTATAAAGTTTTTCGTGACGCTGTAACAAATTTAGAACAACATAATACATATAAATTACAGTTTTACATTTTGAGCAATGAGTATGAACAATGAGTTGTATTATTTGTCCAATAGAGGCTGGTCCGCTGTTAGGTGGACGTGGGGTACCTCCCTCCCCCATTAGATCTTAATTTTGTTTTGCCTTGAATAATTTCAATTTATATCGGCCTCTGAAGCAACACCAGGGCTATTGGCGACGAATCTCATAATTTTGAGCCACGGTCAAGTCACGAGAAGTCTTGTATGTGAATCTAGCTTCCTAAAAATTCTGGAACTAAATAAATTATCTTAATATAATAATTATTCTTCAACACACATATCAATGGATTTTTTAGACAATGAAATTACTTTCATTTCTTACCTGCTTTTATTATGTTCAAAAATAATAATAATCTGCTTACAAAGTTTCTATCTATTAAAAAAACTTTATTGCTTTTTTTTGTTCAATGGTAAATTGTAACATTAAAGTAGAAAATCCTACCTAGCAAAATAACAAAAAGAAAATAGTACTAAATTAAACTAATTGCTATTAACGATTTGGCAATATTTGAAAAAAAAAACCCTTCAATTTATGTCAACAACTGTTGTTAACCAGATTTTGGCCTATTTTCTACAAGTTGCTTTTTTGACCGCATAGTTTTTATAACCGATACATACTCATCTTTTGTTCTCATGAAAAGACAGTTAACTTTATTCACCAAGAAGATCTTCATAAAAACTATGGATGGGATTGAATGCTCAGCAAAGTAATTTTCTTTAGCACTTTAAAATTCAGAGTTAATGCAATTTTTGTTGTGTGGCATTATGGTTTAACTTTCCTTCTTACAATCTGTTCTTCATATAGATATTTAAAGATTTTATGCATGTACATATCTATGACATTTTCTTTGGTTGAAAAATAAAATATTAATGCTTTTCTTCCTTCATCAGCAGATGCTGATCAATATTGAATATCATGGAAAATATGCGCAGTTATTTAGACTCGCATTCCAATGGTGAAACGAATAAAAAATGGATGATATCGAGCAATTTATTGACAATTAGACGCTAAAAAACAATGCAAAAAAAAGTATCAGATTATCGTAAAATCCGGCGTATAATGCTCACCTATACTTTTGAGCTACATTTTTTAATGTTTGTTATGTTCGCCGTATAACGCACACCCTCTTATTTACGAAGAAACCTGAAATGTACATATGCAATGTTCTCCTCGTGTTTTTGAAGTCATTTATCCGAGGTAATATTCTAAGGTATAGAAAAAAATAGTATACTTCTATATGGAATTACAACCCTTTAAGTTCATATAAGAAGTGTCATTTCTTTTAAATAAACAGTATTTCGATATTTGTCAGTCTTAATTTTTTTCTATACTGATCTTTTTTTTTTATTTTTGAAGCTCTCAAGCCCGTAAATTTCGATTTAATTTTTTGTGCTTAAAGTAGGCGTTGTACGCTGGGTTTTATGGTATGTAAGATTTTCTGTTATTATTTTTGTTGTTGTTGTTTAAAACTTTGTTCGTGGCATCATTGTTTAACGTTCCTTCTGACAATCTGTTCTTCGTGTAGTTTTCAGCTAATTGTACATATACATATGATATGCATTGTATACCTTTTTTATATATCAATACATTGTTGTAATATTTTCTGTCATTGAAAGTAAAAATTTGTGCTATTCTTCCTTCATCGGTGAATTCAACGTTTTCTTTATTACAGAAAAATATTGCCTGAAGTATAACAGAAAGTAAATGACATTAAATTCAAACTAATTGCTATCGACAGGTTGGTAATATTGTGAGCCATGTGTTTTTGTATGTCACTGTTTATGGCCTTATGATCTCTATGACCGATAAGATCTCATATTTGTTTTAAATGAAAAAATCAGAATTTTTTTTTAACAAAATGCTATTTGCTGACCTATGATGAAGTGGACCTTGAAACAATATTCTCATATTTTCTTTTAAGTTCCTTTTAATTCAATGTTGACCTGATTTTTTTGTCCTGTCTTAACTTTACTTCTGACAATCTTGCAATATATAAACCTATCATTTGTGATCAAAAAAGTGTTTTAAAAAAAATATGCACCTTGAAAAGATTTTCTCATATCTCCTTTTGGGTTTCTTTAAAATTCAGTGTTGATATGATTTTACATCTGATGGTTTAATGTTGCTTCTGATAATCTGTTCCCCATGTAGTTTTTTTTGAGATTGTATACTTATTTTATATATTATCATACTGCTTATATATGATATATATATTTCAATTATCATTACAGTTAGTTATGATTGTGTGTACTCATTTGTTTGCTCTTTGTAATAGAATTATAATTGCTAATAGAAATATTGTGAAAAAGTATTGTTTGTATAATTAATTTTTTAGCAACATGTTTTATTGTTTGTATCATTCAGTACTATTGTTGATTTTAGATTATTTCAAAGGGGACCTATTTTAGATTTTTTTTATTTTAGTTCATACTAATTTAATTTTTTTAGTATTGAATTACATCTAATACTCTATATTAGATATATTACAGAGAGATGTTAGATAGTATTACACCGTTCATCACGTAATACTAATTTGATTTTTTTCCTGTTGATGGCTTCCTAATATTTCTTATTTATGGTATTATTTTGTTTTTTAGTCAGTTTATCATCATTAATTTTTTCTATCGGTTTATCTATTTCAGGTTATTTCACCCATACTTCAATAGCAGAAACTTATATTGCTATTACTTTTCTGATATAATTTTTATATCTATTTGTATAGCATTCTAAAAAAAGTCAAAGTAATTTCGAAAAAGAACAATGGTAGTGCTGATTTTGTGAAGTGAAATGAAAACTTATAAAATAGAGAAAGCCCATGCAACGCTGGGCCATACAGCCAGTCTAAAATAAAAAAAAATAAGATCTCATAGTGAGACGCAATGAAAAAAGTACGCAATGCTGTAACTACGAATAAAAGAAATGTCTTAGGAGAACTAAACTTATCTACGAACACAAAACATTTCAAGACTGAAAAGGAAGCTTTATCGCAACACTGCTGATAAAAACTAATCCGTGAACTTGACTTCGACTTGAACTGTAACTGATACTGAATCAGATCCTGAACAAAGTAAAAACTCGAGACATTTCTCAAGACATGGAAACTAAATTTATCTTTACTCGCGAGTAGTATATTTTACCTCAATTAACCAACCCATCTTGTGATTACTTATCTTGAAGTAGACACACTATCACCATTATCAACGCGAAGTGAAATCTGAAAATTAGCCCATGATAATGCAAAAGTTTTTGTTTGTAACATTTTAATATACGATATTTTCTTGAGTACATAAACTCGATAAAGTATGTCATGATTTGCTGTAACAATTCTATTTCACTTAAGCAATTCTGCTTGATTTTAAAAAAACTGTTCTTAAAATATGTAATTATCATACAGCAAAAGAATGGTGGTTTAGTAGAGTAAATATATCCTATAAATCAAGAGATAAAATTCTGAATATTAGTATCAAGAACATGAGACTAAAAAATAACTAAAAAGCAATATTATTATGTTTTTACAGCTGCCATTAATTTTATATACACACAAATACACACACAGAGAGAGAGAAAATTCAATAGGATAATTTCGTTATAAAGGTATCTTATGCATATTTTAATATTAATTATATATGACAATCTGTATGAACTAAAACATAATTTTGCTGCAAATAACCAAGTATTAAATTCTTATATGTTGAAAAATAGTTAGTACTATATTCCTGTATGTTGAAATTGAAAGCACACCACGTGTGTTGCATTCCCTGCGACGGTGCTCTCCTTGTGGGAAAATGTTTTGTAGGCAAAGTTCACATCCCACCAAGAACTTGAATAAACTTATGGCAATCCAAGAAGATTTGACCAGGGTTACCAGTTTGGCGACTTTATAGGCCTCCGTGACAATTTTGGCGAGAATAGGATATCACCAAGGAACCAACGAGAAGTCTCGCTGATTGATCCTTCTGAAAATTTCCATGAAGTTATATAAAGGACCTTTGAGACAAAGGTCGAGTCAATTCATTGGAGAGTTCAGTCATGTGCGTTGACTGCGATGAGAAAGATTTTATTTGTCTCAGTTCCTGCGAGTGGAACTGTTCAAAAGAGTCAGTTCTGGAATGTTGTAAAACTTGTTTAAAACGAGTGTGATTTGCACTGTTGTAAATAATCCATTATAGTATTTCTTTGTGGATATACGTCAATTCCGTGTAATCAACTATTTGTCCTTGTCCATAAATAAATCTGTTATACAAATAATTTGAGTCGTCAGCTGATTTATATCCACGCAAATTTCCTATATATATATATATATATATATATATATATATATATATATATATATATATATATATATATATATATATATATATATATATATATATATATATATATGTATGCATATATATCTTTATATATAAAAATCTTCTGTGCGTGTGTTTGTCACTAAACTCCTCCTAAACGGCTGGACCGATTTCGATGAAATTTTTTGTGTGGGTTCAAGTAAATTCGGGAATGGTTTAGATTCACAATTCGGTCCGATATCGCAATTAGTTAAAAAGATATTAATTAAAAACATTCAAAAAATACAACTCAACATTCACCTGCATTGTTGTAACAACGCTATTGTTATAAACACACACACACACACACACACACAAGTAATATAAAAAAAATTTAAAATCAATTCCTACTTAGATCAACCAAGAAAAAATTTATTTTAGCTACTTTTTATTAAATAGTTGCAATTAATATAAATATGTATATACATATGACAGAATCACAACATTAAGTGGAAATTAATCTTTATTAATTATCATTAAAGTATTGTATTGTCATCCAAAACAATCGTGTATATAAAATTTCCTTTCATCTGAATGCTTTTTTTAACACGTGAGAAAAACACCTTTTCAAATTTTGACATAAGTCGCCAACTTGGCTGTATTTGTAATTTTTTAAATAATTAGTTTTAATCAATCAGTTTTTATTAATTATAATTAAATTATTGTATTGTCATCCAAAATAATCATGTACATTACATTTCAGCTCAATTGAGCGCTTTAAAATGTATTTTATTAACGATTGAAAATTTCAACAAGATAAATAAATAAATAAACAAACAAACAAATAAAATATGTATAGAGATCGTGAGCTAATAGTAGGAATGTAAAAAGACGCAAGTTGGCGTCGAAAATTGATTTTCAGCCAAACTGGCCAAACCCGGTCTTTATTGTTACGAAAATGCAGACGATTCACGCTTTTTAGCGCGTTTTTAATTAATATCTTTTTAAATAATCTTTATATATGTAATTCTTCTGTGCGTGTGTATGTAACTGAACTCCTCCTAAACGGCTGGACCGATTTTGATGAAAGTCTTTGTCTGTTCCAGTGGACTCGAGAATGGTTTAGATTTATAATTCGGTTTAGAAATTTTTATTCAATTAATTTTTTATTTATAAATTGTTGATCTTGGAATGTTTTACATTGGATCCGGCAGACTGCGCTAAGATTGCAGTATCGAATATTCAAAAATCTTTTATTATAATTCAAGTTGATCCCGACAGTTGGTGCTGTGATCATTTCAGGAAAATATTTTGTCACTTCATGTTATTATTTTGTTGAAATAAATCGTGTGTTAATTAAATTATTACATTCAGATGTAATTAGTGTTTGAAGAGTTTTGAAGTGTGCATAAAAAACTATACATTTTATGTACAGTTTAATAAATATACCTGTTATAAAATAGTTTGAGTCTCAACTTTTTCACCTTTAATTAAAACAAGTTTAAGTTTTTATTCACATAGCCTTTACATGTAACTTCGCTCATAGGATACACATACTCACACGCTATCGATTGATTGAATTGTGATAACCGTACATGTGTGTGTGTGTGTGTGTGTGTGTGTGTATGTGTAATGACGTTAGACATTGCAATAACTTTTTAATACAATTTTACTCAAAACGGTCCAGATTGTTAAAGCTTATTCATAAAATTTGGAATTTTTGAATTTAAGATGTGTGTATAGGACAACGTCGGTCGGGTCCTCTAGTGTATATATATATATATATATATATATATATATGTGTGTGTGTGTGTGTAATAATTCCTTCTAGCATCCTTTTAATTAACTCTTTAATAATATTCAAATAATCTTTTAATTCTTTGGTTCAAAACTAACGCCCTAATTTTAATCATAATAGACTAATATTATTACATCAGAAATCCCTTTCCCGCCTATTTTAACCAATCAGAGCTCTTGTTAAAAAATAGCCACGCGGTCTTCACTGCCGGTTATAAAAAGCGAGTTTCTTTGTGCTAGCTCGCTCTTTGTCTTTGCGTTCGGCATGCGAAATGTCACTGCTGCTTGTCGCTTCCGTTATATGTGTCTGTTTTCATGTTCTTACCAAATAGATGTGAAAAATAAGGTGGATTGACCATCTACGTTATGTGTATGTAAATAATTAAGATGAAAATTAATTCTGAAGATGTTTTTCCAGAGACCTGATATGCCAACAATCCAAACAGACCAACATTACATTTATTTATGTGTATATATATATATATATATATATATATATATATATATATATATATATATATATATATATATATATATATATATATATATATATATATATATATGTATATATATATATATATGTATATATATATATATATGTATATATATATATATATATATATATATATATATTAATCATATTGAAGCCCAGTGGCGGAGTCTTAGTGTATTGCCCTTCCACACCTCAGGTACGGGCTTCAAATCCCGTGCTGGGAAAGGTTGATTCAGCCTTTCATTCCTTTAGTGGGTCGATAAATGAGTACCAAGCTTTCTTGGGATCTGATCAATCGAATCTGGTGGGACATGCACTTCAGCGCTCAAGGTCACGAAAACTGAATTGGGTACAATAGGCCTTTCCTTCATGAGCTGTTGCGCCTCTGAGTTCAGTTTAGTATGGATCATATTGATCTGATTCATGTAAAGAGTTATATAGCCCTCCATTGTTATTATCTTAGGAAAAGGAATTACCCACATGAATAGGAAAAGATGTTTAAAACTTTCTAGCTCTAAGAAACAACAGATTGCACAAAACATACTACATCCGTTATAGAACACGAATCTTGTAAAAGAAGATTCCCCTTCGAATGCGCGAGGAGCGCCCGTCAGGTCTTTTTGTTGGTTTTAAGGAAGGTAGCTATAAATATGGCGGTTACAGCAATCGTTTTTGTGTTAAGGAGTGGTGATTTATTAACGTCGTATTCTCTGAAGCAACAAGAGAGTTCTTAGTAGTGGCGTAACGGAAAATAATTGCCCCCCCCGCAAGGTCAGATCTTGGGCCCCAAGCTGGATATACATATATACAAAGAATTGCAAAACCATAACATAATGTACCTTTACATATCACGTAAAATATTTAAATATTAAACTTATAACTGAATATAAAATCAACCTGTGTCTGAGTAAACAAAGTAAATAACGTTTAACATTAGAGAGTATTTATAGTATTAAAAAAATGGAAAATCTAACAACAGTCGACTGATAACCTGGTAACTTAAATAAAAACGATACACTAAGAAAAACACAAACACTGTAAAATAATATTTTCGATTTTTCAGATCCTTATGATAGAAAAAAAGATATCACTTACCAAATTATTCGTTCATGAATCCAGGGATGAGCTTGACCTTAAGTTCGATAAAATTCTAGCATAAATTGTCAAAAAGTCAAAGACACAACTACTGTTACTAATAAGAAAGCATGGACACAAAAAAGAATGCGCTCGCAGTACCACTCAGGTTGAACTACAAAAGTAACTAGCTCGTTGGGTTGTTCACGACACACACTACTAGCTAATATACAGCACTACACTCAAGAAGTAAATTACAAAAAAAGCGATTGACGTCCCACATTTTTCTTAGTAAAAAGTTGATTATTAATTCATCCAGTTCAATTTATCTTGCTTCTTGTTGTTCAATACTTATCAAAAACAAATAGGAGAGCCTCTCTTCTGACATAGTCAACGTCGATAATTTTTTATTAATTTTAATTTAGAAAATGATTTTCCGTTATTGTAGAAGTAACTGGAAGAGTCAAAAACAATAAAACTGCAATACCTACATCTGGTAAACTTGGCACAGCAAACTTATTTTGAATCATCAAAAAATTACCTAAATCTTTTATCGAATTTAGCTTAATTAAATCTTCACTAAAAGCTGCTTTTTGAGACATAATTTGATTTGGAAATTCACTAGACATGTAGGTCGAGGCTATATACTTTTTGAAGATTACTAGCTTCATTATATAAGAGATCATTTGTAGCGCTTACAATATTTTTGGGAGAAAGAAAACTGAATGATTTGTATATGTCATTCATACTTTCAAAGCGATTTTTTAATTGAGTAGTAATAACATCAACATTGGCCTTAAAAACATCCATCTCAAACAATTGTTCTTTGTATTGGAATTTTTCATCAGCATTGAAATCATCGAAAAACTGTCTAACTTTTCTGTCTCTTTTTTTCAAACTCCGGGGTGATACCCCATTTTTTAGCCAAACCAATAGCTTCTTCCTTTATATTAGCAAAACTGTTACGAAGATTCTCGATAGACGTTAAGCTAGAATTTAACATGGTCTTAGCGTTTTCCAAATCTATTTTTGGTGATTGAAATGTTTTTGAAGTTAAATTTATGCTTTGTAAAATTTGACATCGGAAAACTAGCAAAAAAACAAATTGAAACTTTTCCATATGTTTTTTAACCACTAGAGCTTCCTGTTTCTAGTCTTGCTTAGTACTGGTTAGTAAAATATTTGAAAGTACTTTTTTTTTAAAATCGAAATGTAATTGTAGCGAATTGATATTACAGAGTCAAATCGAGATTACCACTTTGCACAGCATAATGATTTAATAGTCTGCTGAATGTTCTCGTTATTCTGCATAATTTTCAGATCACTCCACCTTTTAATGCTGAGCCCAAAAAAATGTGTAAATTTTTTGTCAAAAGTCATAAAATTCTCTTACATGAGGTACGTTATTGCATGCATCGTTTAGAACAAGATTGAGGTTGTGTGTTGAACAGTGAACGTATTTTGCTCTTGGTTGTTTGTCCTTAATTAATTTCTGTAATCCCCATACGCTCCACTCATGTTGGCTGCCCCATCATATCCTTGTCTTCGATACTTCGCCAAATTAATGTCCAGTGTATTTAGAAAATTCAAAACATCTCTTTCCAAACTTTTTGCAGTCTGATTTGCCGCCTCAATAAAGTCAAAGAATGTTTCGTTAATTCTGATATTATCTGGTTCATTATTATCGTTAACATCAGTTGGTGCATATCTTATTATAATACTTAATTGGTCTTCGTTTTAAATATCCTGTGTCGTGTCCAGAATAATAGAGAAAAAAGAACATTTCCTTATATTTTTAACAATATTTTCTTTTATTCTAGAGCCTATAATAGCAATAAGTTCATTTTTAATTTTGGGGCTAAAATATTTTTGAATTCTTTTTTCTGACAAATGAACATTGAGAAGAGGGTCATATTTAGCCAAGAGGTCTATTATATTAAAAAAATTTTCCCTTTGAGTCGAATTTCGAGTTTCTCGATGTCCCCGAAAAGGAAGATTGCACATCGCTAGAGTCATTGTAAAGTCATTGTAACATCTATGATTCTTCGTAAGATTTGGCTAACCTTATTAACTTCTTCTTTAAAATTACATTTCAATAATGAATCCACCATTTTATTTTGTTTCCAGATGCCATATGTGCGACATGCTTTGATATGAATTATAGAATTTCATGCTCTTTAATTTATTTTTTTTTTTTTGTTATTCCTTGCCAGTCATTCACACCTTTACACCAGGCTTCTTTAAAATACATATTTGTTCTATCAGAGAAAAGCCAACATACCTGACAGTAAGCAACATGAAGTCGTGTTGAATAGCACAGCCATTTCCTTTCGATCTTTTGTCCTGCCTTGGATATGAAACTATAATAAGATGGTGAAAAGCTCCTTCCCTTGGCATCTTTTTGGAAATTACCTTCTGGTTGGTATGGGCCCAATTTTAAAATTTGTTCCCTTAAATCTGCATCTATGAGCGTACCTACATATAATGCGCAAAATCATTTTTAATCAATTTTGTTTCTTCGTTTTCATTTTCCGACTCCTTTTCTTTAGATAGAGTATCCTTATTAGTTGAAGTGTCCGAAACTGTGTTTTTTTTCTTGTGGATTAATTTCCAGGATTTGTTCATCAAGTTCCCTGGCACTACTAGTACTAGCACTTGCACAAGATGATGAACTTGCGGTTATTAAAAAGTTATCCAATTTTGCACATTTGCTATTAATATTATATTCCTTTTCCTTTCGAATTTTTCGTTTTTGAGAACCACTCAAAGTTTTTTTAACACCACTCATTTTAAGTCCGCGTTTCTTCTTGTCTTATTAACAAAATAACAGTATAAGAACCAGAATAATTAATTCCGTTTGCAAAAAACAGTTCTAATATTACAAGAGAGAGGCGAGATCAAAATGTTTTAACATCGAAGGAACACTCCCTATATTGAAGCGCATTGAATATAAAAATATATGTTCTAAAAACAATTTTGTGAAACATATTTCTCGTTATGCTTTATTTGATTGAATACTCACAAATATACGGAAATTTCTGTGGGCATATGGGTTTCTAAATCATAAATCTAGACCATATAATCATTTAAAATGCTCTCTATGCGTTTTCAAGTATCGCAATACTATTTTTCATGAAAATAGCATAACAGATGTACGTTATTTATGAGTTCGCTAAATGAAAATGAAATACATGTGTGGGGGGAGCTAAAGACACCAATAAGTTACTTTGCTACTTCAGTAAAAAGTAACATGTCTTTTTTTTCTCCCTACCGCTAACATGAAGTATACTAAAAAAAAACAGTGATGAATTTTTTTTATCTTTCTAGCATTTTATCCAATTTTTCGTCTCGTTTTCTTTTTATCTGTTAGTAATTTAGGTTTAAAAAGAAAACCCACTAAAGAAAAGTATCTCTTTCGTCACGGGGATTACAGCAAATTAAAATGTTTTTTTGATTTGGTTATTGGATCTAAGATATCTAATAAGCGATCTAAGTTTTGATTTTGAATAATGTTAGATCGCCAATTTGAAAATCGCTTAAAAATTGGATTAAAAAAAATGTAAAGCTAAGTTTGTAAAATTCTACGTTAATGGCGTCAGTCTAGCTTTGCGCCCCCCGCAGTGCGGGGGTTGCGGGGGTGTACGTTACGCCACTGGTAACGGAGAATATTGGGGCCTCCTGCAAAGTCAGATTTGGGGCGCCAAATCGAATCTTACAAAGGGTTATATAACCATAAACTTTGGACCCCATAGAATCCTGCCTTCTCCCCCCTCCATGATGCAGGGTTGTGGGGGTGTACGTTACGCCACTGGCTGTTGACAACTGACCTCGTAATTTTGAGCCTAGATCAAATTACGTAGACGATATCTAATCTGGCATTCCCCCTCTACACTCCACCACACCAGGATTAACGTTTTAGAAGTGTTTATCAAGCATAAAGCTGAAATATATTTCCTAAAGCTTATCTGTGTTCAACACACACAACGAAATCTTTCTGTATAAATCTTTAATCATATATTTAATATAGTTTCTAATACTCTAATACTGCATTGTTGTAACATCGTTATTGCTATAAAAATGGCGTAAGTTGGCGTCGAAAATCGATTTTCAGCCAAACTGGCCAAACCGGGTCTTCATTGTTACAAAAATGCAGACGAATCATGGTTTTTAGCGTTTTTAATTAATATCTTTTCAAATAATCTTTATATATATAATGCTTCTGTGCGTGTGCATGCGACTGAACTCCTCCTAAATGGCTGAACCGATTTTGATGAAATTTTTTGTGTGGGTTCTAGTGGATTCGAGAATGGTCTTTGATTCACAATTCGGTCCAATATTGCAATTAGTTAAAAAGATATCAATTAAAAACCTCAAAACGCATAATTGTTTTACTCCTGTGTGCTGTTTATTCTGCTAATACGCGGCAAGAAAAAAAAAATAAGAGGGGAGAATTTTCCGATATTTTCGCCATTTTTAAAATTGCAATCTAATTTTTCTATAAAAATCAAACAAAAAATAATTACAGAATCGGAAAGATTGTACATTTCGCCTCGATACGGCATATACCTTTATATATATAATTCTTCTGTGCGCGTGTATGTGACTGAACTCCTCCTAAACGGCTGTACCGATTTGGATGATATTTTTTGAGTGGATTCAAGTGGCTTCGAGAATGATTTAGATTCACAATTCGGTCCGACATCACAATTAGTTAAGAATGTGCCAAAATTACGTAAGGGCACACGATTGTTCATAAAATGTCAGGGGCAATATTCTTGAAGCCACTATTTTGAGCGGCGAACTTCAAGGTGAAGTTGTACTTCTACCACAGAGAGAGAGATCCCGATGATTTTTTTTTCAGATTCACTTATCCATTTAAATGTTTGCAATTTCCAATTCGCTGGGCATTTGCTATGACCATTAATAAGTCACAAGGTCAAACAATGACAATTTGTGTCTTAGATTTAGAAAACCCTTGCTTTTCGCACGGCCAATTATATGTTGCATGTCCGAGGTTTGCCAAACCATCGCATTTGTTTGTTCATACCCCTCAAGCATTAATCAAAAACATTGTACATTCAATGGATTTATGATAAATTTATTTTTTGTGCATTAAAAAAGTATACCTGTTACCTGTTATGAAAAAAGCTCGAGTTTTATCTTTTTTACCCTTTAATTAAAACAAGTTTAAGTTTCAATTCAGAACAGCTTCTATATTCAACTTATAGTTCATAATAAATACATACTCACACGCAATCGATAGGTCGAATTGTGGTAACTGTAACATGTGATGATGTCAGGTATTGTAATAACTTTCTTTATAAAAAATTTCATTAAAACGGTCCAGATTGTTAAAACTTATTCAAAAAAGTTTGTAATTTTCGGATTTAAGACGTGGGTACAGGACAACGTCTGTCGGGACCGCTAGTTGTATGTAAAAGTCTCCAAGGGTAACCCATACTTAATCACATTTTTTAATAAAATCACTTAAATAAATATATATCTATTGCTTATAATTGTGATATTACTATTAGACATAATCTATAAGCATGTACCTTTATACATTATATTTCTTATGAACACATCTCTCACATTTTTGTAGTGGTCAAGGTATCGGATTGTGGCTGGCATCTCCCTAGTTCGAGCCCAGTACCAATAAAGACCAGCCGTCTAATGGAGCGATGCACGTTAAATCTGTCGAGAGCTCCCTTATATATCCTCCCTTGGTGTGGTGTGGTAGTTAGAAGAGGGGCGTGCCAGCTCAGATGTCGTCCTCGTCACTTGACTATGGTTCAAAATTACAAGGTCCACCACCAAAAGCCCGCGTGTAGCTGAACAGTGTGATGTACAGTGGGCAGTTTCCCCAATCTGGCGCACGGAAAGCCCAAAAATGAAATTGCGTGAAATAAAACAACCCACAATTTATGGTCCTCTTGAGTTTCCTAGCCATGTTGTAAACAGTTTTTGTCAGTACGCGAATGGAAATCGTCAACAATCATCCATTTAGATCGGGTTTGTTCTTGTTACAAGAAACACTTGCGAGAGCCGCCTTTTCAGTCGCAAGTTCTATCGTTTCGTCTGAAAAGGATTTTGCAAATTTTAGCGGGGTCTTTTTTGAAAATATAGATACCATGAGTAAGTAATTTCTAGATTTGACTTTCAAATTAGGTTCAAGTTTGATTAAAAGTTGTAAAAACATAACATTTAGCACAGCATGTAACTCCTACAAACGTATGTCAGTTTTTTTGTGTTTAATGGACTAGAACTTTTGGGATTGACACGGATTAATCACAGTAACACTTAAGTTACATAGAGTAGATATAGACCTTTAATTTAATACCAAATTTATAGTAGCTACTTCCTGCTGCACCAAAGCTATGATTTTTTTTTTCATCGTTGGCCGATTACTCGGCGTGCCTCATTCAATATGTGGAAGGAAGAGCAAGATGCTAGTGCAAAATTAATGTTGTTTTGAGTTTAGTTAGGACTAGAATGGACTTTGATAAATATGAAGACCCGCAGTAATTAAATTTTAGAAAAATTGTTAAAAATTTCTGCTCGTTTGTAGGGGAAAAATGGATGAGGTACCATAGAAATGAAAAGTTCTTCTCCAAGTCGAATGAGATGCGTGGTTGTCGGGGGAGTAAGATTTATATTATATTTTATTATTTTTAAGGAAAATATATAGCTAATATTTTAGTGTGGTACTTTATGTTTAATAAGACTTATAATAATTATTTTATCAGAATTATAAACTTTATAATGGTTTTTCTCAGTTGTTTTTTTTCGCATTCAAAATACTACTTCTTCCACAATTATTTACCTATCACTTCCATTTTTCCCCTGTGTCTTATATCAATGCATATAACCTGTTTTGGACCTGTGAATTGGCCTCCAAGATCTTGTGATTTAATACCGCTAGCCCATTTTTTGTGGGGCTATGTTAAGTCATTGGTCTATGCGGATAAGCCACAAACGCTTGACCATTTGGAAGACAACATTCGCCGTGTTATTGCCGATATACGGCCACAAATGTTGGAAAAAGTCATCGAAAATTGGACGTCCAGATTGGACTACATCCGAGCCAGCCGTGGCAGTCCTATGCCAGAAATCATATTTAAAGTGTAATGCCACAAGATTATCTTTCGAATAAAAAAAAATTTATGTCAATCGAATAATACATCGTTATTTTATTGCAATTTAAAGTTCTATACCTCTAAAAAACACCCTTTATATCTATCTCAACATTTTATTATTTTTTTCTCCAAAACTAATTAAGCTATTGTAAAACCGATCCTAAAGATGCTTAAGGCATCCTCAGAAATATTACAAAAATTTCATGTCAAAAAATTAACACAAAAAGAGTAGAATTTTAAAAAATTAAAATTTTTTTAAAAGAAATTGAATTTGTAAAATTGTGTGAATAATATGTGCAAAATTTTACCTCGTATCATTTCCTTAAATAAACATTATATGAAATGCTAAAATGCAATTTTTAAATACATAAATAATAAAAAAAAATGCTCAAAAGGTGTCGAGTCCTTTTAAATATTACCCATTATTCTTCATTGTATATGCACAATGTTATGTTTGATTGTATTTGCTTAATCTTTAACAATTATTAAATTTAATTTTTTTAACTTGCCCACTATTTCTTGTATATATTCTCCCACGTGTAAATTACTGCTTCTGTTAATATCCTTGGATCCTTGCTTAAAAACTAGTTCCTCTTAGCAATAATTTATTCTTGATCAAATTCAAACTGGACATAAATTAGTTTAGACACTATTAACCTTATTTGTTAGTAAAAAACAGAAAAGAATACCCAATTTACATTAATTACTATGATTTTTGATCATTAAACATAATTATGAAGAATTTAAAGCCATAAAATAATTTCCGTGCGCCAGATTGGGAGAACTGCCCACTGTGCGATGTTAAATAAGTGTTAATATTCACTCACTCACTTTTTGCTTAAAAACTCTAGTAACCGCATATTCATAAATAAGTACAGTATGCTTTAAACATTTACACTCCTGCTCATTTTGAGAGATTATAACATTATCGAAATTAAGAATTGAACTCTATATATCTGTGTTATGTATAAAAATCTTCTTAACAATTATATTTTTAACTGGAAAAAGGTGCTGGCGTTTTAGCATTAGTAAAATTAACTCTATCACAAATGGAAATGAATACAGTATATTTTGTCCTTCTATATTCACTCCTCTCACATCAAAATAACATTTTTTAAGTCCTGACAGAATGAAAGTACATCAGTCCAATATCCCGACGTAAAAACAGATTTAAAATGACTGACAATAGGACAAAATTAAATGAAACTTTTAAACAATTTTTAAATGGCCTACTTTTATGTATTCATTTTTTCTTACCATACTCAAAGGCAGAAAACGCGTCAAAAAGTTTATATTTCTATGGCTTGGTCTTATCTTGAATTTTTGTTTCTATAATAAGTTTTGTAAGGCCCAGTGGCCAAGTGGTAGCGTATCGCGCTTCCACACTACAAGTTCAAGGTTCTATCCTCGGACTGGGCAAGGTCGACTCAGCCTTTCATCCCTCCTGAAATGGGTCGATAAATGAGTACAAAGTTCGCTTGGGGACTGAAACATTGGGGTCTCACTTCAGACTATCCACCTGATCGGCACATCTGCTCATGTACCTCAGCCCCTAATGGTCACGTACACTGAGATGGGCACAGTAGGCCTTGGCCCTCATTGGGCTGTTGCGCCACTGACTTTGAGTTATAATACGTTTTATTGGGACTGAATTTCCAAAAAATGTTCAAAGTGCTTTTTAAATTTAAACCTTTTCTTCAAAGTCAGATTTTCTTCCCCTCCTTTTTCCATCTTAGAAATTTCTTATTAAAAAAAAAATTCCAGACACACAGAAAATTCTCTAATATAACAAATAACGTTATATAAATTTTTGAAATTCATTTTGACGATAGAAAATTATGCTATCACTGTCATAGGAGATAGTATTATTATGCTGCATTACATTTCGTGTTTGATGGTATAATCTTCAATAATGACAACTGTGGCTACATTATCCGTAGTCTGCGGAGAATTTCCTGGATATTCGTTTAATTTTGTTTCCGCATTTTCCTTCTTGTTATGTGTAATATTGTATTTTAGCCACATATTAGTTACGCTTGTCAGAACACATCTGTCAACGTTCTGAACTCCCTACAATCGTGCAGAGGATGTCAGTTGATATGATTCGATCTACTGATAGAAACTGCGATATAATGATGCTTGACTTCGTTTTTGCGCACGACAGTTAATTCATCTGGAAAGCAATTAGAGAAATAATAAATATAATTGTATACCATGTTACACATATATGCGATAAACGATACATTTTTGAAAATCACTGTTTAAGGTATCCGATTACTTGCAACAGTGATTTTTTTTAAAAAAGAAATGGAGGTATGGGGATTTTATTTGCAGTTTTTAGATTTGTTTAGTATATTTTAAGAAAAATTGTCAAATGACCTGATGCTCCATGGCCTGACATTTGATAAATAAATATTTTATGAAAAATATGCTAAAGTTATACTATATATATATATATATATATATATATATATATATATATATATAGTGCGGGCTCTGCATTTTCAAGGGCAATTTTTAGGTAAGTTACCTCTATTTTGTAATGAATTTAGATATTCCTATCCATTACTTTCAATGGGTTTTTGTTCAGTATTATTTACATAAAGAGGGAAAGTTGGCTGGCCAAAAAACATGTTCAACCCCACTTTTATATAAATTATTCTATATATTAGCTGTCCTAAACAGCAATGTTTATAATACTGCAGCATCCATTTTATAATTTTTAATCTAGTGTCCTTCATTGTATGATCTCTTTATTGTCTCTGTGTTTTTTTCAAATGTGATTGATGAATATTTATCTCTTGTTTGTAGAGAATTAGACTATATATATATATATAAGAGAAAAAGAAATTTTTACTAAAATGGGAAAAAATGGGTAAAAATTTACAAAAAGCTTTATAAATGGGGCCCATTCTGTAGCAAAAGTTTATGAACAAATTTAAAAATTTTCAATTCTGATGTGTTTCTATGTTATTCATTTTTTAAATAAATTTCAGGATATAAGAGATATTTTAATTTTTACAAAAACTACAGCTCTCTCTCTCTTTATCTTAGTTGTTATATAAAACTACTTAAAAAAAACAGGTGTTTATATTCACATAAGGGACTGCAAATTTTGTGATAAAACTGTGATTGATAAATCTGAAGGTTAAAACATTTCTACTGTTATACAGAACATACACAAAAGGTTTCAGTTAATCATTTCCAAAAAATTTGAGCAATTGCTATCCAATTTTTAGTATTCTCAGAAAAAAAACCCCCACATTTCGAGTAAAATGCGTTTTAAAATATGACATCATGCTTAAAGTAATGGCATCTGTGCTTTTACTAGAACACTTGTGGTTTTTATTCTACAGAACGGAAAATAATAAACTTGGTATTTTTATAAAGCTAATAAGATAACCTATAAAATAAAATCACAAAAAAAGTTTTTGTTGATTTTTGGCAAATTTCACAATTTTAGGGTAGTCGATATCTTAAATGAAATATTATTATTATACTAGTTATATCAACATTGTCACTGAAGTATGGCTACAAAATGAACACATGTTATAAAAAATACAATCAATAACACAATACAAAAAATAATTTTTATTCAACAACAATGGGTTATAAGCTACATTGATCAGTTTTATCATTTGTAATTTAAAGTGTGTGTGCTTACTAATGAGTATAAGCACACGCACACCTTATCTTAACAAATTCAATAATCTATTTGGATAACTTCTATAATTTCAGATCTTGAGTAGTAAAACACATATATTGAAAGTCAAAGCAAATTTTTCTGTTTCTGTAACAGAAAAACCTTCCGTCTCTTTTATTTCCTAATGGGTTGTATGTTAGCAACATAGCCATTGCAGACAATGCAGACATCTCCAAATGTAAGAGCCATTTCAGTGATGGCACCATCTAGTGGAGGCTCTCGTTACCAAATTTTGACGCTTGGATTAATTCAAGAGCTCTCATCGGATGCTAAAAATTACCATGATTCAATTTTGACGAGAGTACCAGAGCAAACTGATATACTCAAGGGATTTTTTACATACCACATAAACATATAGCTAAACCTAACTACTTAAAACTTCGATTTTCACATGCAGAAAATCTACCGACTCTAACCGGGGTCGAATCCGCAACCTTAGTCTTACAAAGCAGGTACGCTACCTCTAAACCACCGGAGTCGACCCTTCCCTATTATAAAACATTGATTTGGTGAATATATATGCACAAAACCAATAAAAAGTACTGGTTAAATCCACTATTTTGTTGCAGAATTCTCTTTCTTTTAAAAAAATTAAAAATTACACTTGCACAATATAAACGTTTTCACACTATTAAATTTTTTAAAAAAAGCTTTAAACGTTAGAGAGAGAATGGGGTCAAATTATTTAATTTGCGCGAATATTTCGTGAAGATTTTTCACAATTTATATACAATACTGTTGTGTTTAAGCATGTTCGGAAAAGTTTTTCCATTATTGGCTAATGAATATTACGGCATTTAGCTTAACTCAGTGGCGCAACAGCCCATGAGAGCCAAGGACCACTGTGCCCATCTCAGAATATGTTACATTGGGCCCTGAGGTGCATCAGCAAATGTTCCGGTCAAGTGGTCAATCTGGCGTGAAACATCCAGAATTAAGTTCCCAAGCAAGCTTGATACTCCTTTATCGACCCACTGAAGGGTTAATTCGACTTTGCCCAGTCCGGGGTTTGAACTTCAGACGTGTGGTGTGGAAGAGCGATGCACTACCACTCAGCCACTGGGCTTCATTACGGTATTTGGCAACTATTTTTTATTTTGAGAAAACGGTCTTGGGGCTAATACGTAAGGACAACAGAACTCTCCTAAATATTTATGTATAGTTAAGTATCTAATCACACACATGTCCAAAGAAATCTTTCCATCGGATTAATCCGTGGCTCTCAAACGGAGGTACACAAATTTTTAGGAGTTCGCAAGCAATTTTCGTAGAAAAATATCAGCAACCCTTACAAAAACAAAACAACAAAAAGATTTTTAATAAATAGCTTTGAAAAGATATACTTTAACCGTAAAAATGTTCCTAAGAGAGAATATTCAAAATACTTGTTCAGAAGGGATATAATAGCCTTTGTTGCTCCATATCCCACAAAAACTGTAACGTTCAGAAATGCAGCAGAGGTAATTGAAGTTCATTTGTGGATCATTTATTTATAAAAAAGGGTGTAACCAAAATAGCAACTAATTTCTTAATAGCAAAAACATAATTAACACTGGATTATAAATAATCTAACTAATTTTATTGGAAAGATGTTAGAATATTTGCCATTTTGTTCTATTGCAACGATAAATTTATTTCTTCTGTAGGTGAACGACTTTTAGCACATCGAAAAATCATTAATTATTTAATAAATTTAATTAGAACCTTAAAATATATATTTTTATTTCAAGTAAAAGGATAAAAATGATATAAACAGAGAGGCGCACATCACACACACACACAGATTTCTTTAAAAATCTGTAGTGAAAAGTGCTTATGGTTCAGTTCAGGGAACTACGATATAAATGAAAATTAACCAACAGTGACTTTAAGAAATGCATTAATAATCTAGTCAGATTCAAAATGCTTTTTCTAACATAAAAATAATAGTAAAAAGCGAATTCTTTTTTTAAAAAATATACTATTTAGAAGAGCCATACTTTGATTCATATTGAATATTTTTAATCTGATCGATAGTAAGCGATGTGAAAAGTTTATGTTGAGAAGTGCATTCAAAAATATTTAGAAACCACTTGCGTTGCAAGATCCTCATTATTTTTGCGATAGTTTCAGCGGGACTTCCAAAATGCCCTGCTCTTTTCAGAATCAGTCCCAGGGTCGTTTTAAGACACGGGCCAACTGAGCCCGGGTCCAGGGCAGGGCCGGCTTTAGAAGTTTTGCCGCTCCGGACAAAAATGGAAAAGGCCTCCTCTCTCTCTCCAAAGCAAAAAATTATTATTAAAAAAATGAATTTTCCTCATACATACACACTTATAAAACTTGAATAACTTTTTGCGAACAAAAATGCGGCATATAGAAACTATATATATTATTTTAAATCTTAAAAAAATAGAAAATAATTCGGAATTAAGAACAGAATTACCTGTTATATTATTTGAAACGAGTAAAATGCAAGGGAAGAAATCACCCATTTTAGCAGGCCAATTTCTTCGAAAAAGAGTCTACTGATGGTGTGGATCTCACAAGTTTTTGTTTGAACTTATAGTAACTACACTCAAAACTAAAGGGAAGCGCCTCATGAGGCCCTTTATCTACCAAAAACTTTAATTACCCTTGTCCCCTTTTGGATGGCTGAAACCGGACATCGTATGGGTAACAAGAATGTCCGTTGTGACCCCACTCCTTGTGATATTCCCGCCTTGGGAGAATATCTCTCCGAGAGTCAGCGTGAGCTATAGGTGTGGGATTAACGAAAGAACTAGAAGGAATCATTATTTTAATATGACTTTATTAAGATATTCAACTTAAACCTTTAACAAATTAAATTATAATAATTAATGTGAGAGAATCTACGATGGAAAAATACGCAACACACAATATATATAGATAATAACGACTTAATCTAATTCGGACCACTATCAATAACTGAACCGCCTAAACTCTTTTCTAATTCAATCACTGATTCTAATATTAAATAGTCAATCCTACTTTGCTGCAGTTCGAAGAATCAACCAATATTGTCCTAGGCTCAATCTTGTCTTTATTTGCATGCACTAGTGTGCAACTTGTGTTCTATATATTCAATCACTTATAACTTCTAATTACCACCACGTATTTTTATCCAAACTTGAATCACGAACTAAATTAACATTTCTCTACTTGCCATCAACTGCCACAAACTGCCATACATTGCCATCTCGTTTACTCTAAATTCCGATATTTAAAAGCTTGTTAATTTGCATCTTTCATTCACACTTCACTTCTTGGATTTGGTTGGAAAAGAGTTGCCATTCATTCTGGCCCAAAGGACCCAAAGGACATGTTAAAGAAAAGACGCGTAAGCCCGTCACATCCTGACTGGGGAGAAAGTTACTTGTAAAAGATGTGTAAACCTATCAAATTTCACAATTTAAGATGCACTCCCGCTTCGAACCCTTCAAGTCACAATATAAACGAAAACTGAAATTAAAGATACAAAGTAAGGAAATAAGATACATTAAATGAAATACCAAATTCCCTCCCAGTAATATTTCAGAAAATATATAAAATTTTTTTGTAACAAAGAAAAAGTATTTCTCTTAAATTCGATCCGAATGCCGCCCCGGGCAGGGGTCCATTTTGTCCTGCCCTAGAGCCACTCCTTCCCCAATGGGGGCCTCGTCTCGTCTCGATTCAACCTTAATAAGATCATGATTTAAATCATCTCTACGGTCAAATGCTATTTCTGATTGTATTCTCCAAGAAATTGGGAATTTTGAACATGTCAACTGGCTATAATATTTGATGACCGTCGTCCAAGTCTAGGCCTAGGCCTACCTCCATACTCATTCAGTCAAAATGCGGCCGGTTTGTGCAATTGTAAGTCATGTACATTTATTTGATTCGGGCTGTTGTTTGTACGAGTCTTTGACAACGTATGCTATGTACTGTCTACTTTTAAGGGGCATAGGTGGAGCTTACATTTGTGTAGGGGCACAGGGCTTCAAGAAGTTTTAAGACGTCTGTGATCAATACTAAATACATCATATAACTGATAAGAATTGTCAAGAACGAGATATTCTCTCGTTCTCGCCTAGAGATGTAGGGGGAAGGGTAGGAAGATTAGCCATATCCAAAAACAATCTAAAGGGTGTTTTTTTGAGAGGTATAGAACTTTAAATTGCAATAAAACAACGATGTATTATTCGATTGACATAAATTTTTTTTATTCGAAAGATAATCTTGTGGCATTACATTCTAAATATGATTTCTGGCATAGGACTGCCACGGCTGGCTCGGATGTAGTCCAATCTGGACGTCCAATTTTCGATGACTTTTTCCAACATTTGTGGCCGTATATCGGCAATAACACGGCGAATGTTGTCTTCCAAAGGGTCAAGCGTTTGTGGCTTATCCGCATAAACCAATGACTTTACATAGCCCCACAGAAAATAGTCTAGCGGTGTTAAATCACAAGATCTTGGAGGCCAATTCACAGGCCCAAAACGCGAAATTAGGCGGTCACCCAACGTGTCTTTCAATAAATCGATTGTGGCACGAGCTGTGTGACATGTTGCGCCGTCTTGTTGAAACCCCAGCTCCTGGACATCATGATTGTTCAATTCAGGAATGAAAAAGTTAGTAATCATGGCTCTATACCGATCACCATTGACTGTAACGTTGTGGCCTTCATCGTTTTTGAAGAAGGATTCCACCAGCCCATAAAGCGCACCAAACAGTCAGTTTTTCTGGATGTAACGGTGTTTCGACATACACTTGTGGATTAGCTTCACTCCAAATGCGGCAGTTTTGTTTGTTGACGTAGCCATTCAACCAGAAGTGCGCTTCATCGCTAAACAAAATTCGCTTATGAAAATCGACCATTATTTTCGAAATAAAATTGCACAATTTGAAAGCGTTGTTCAGGCGTGAGTCTATTCATGATGAATTGCCAAACCAAACTGAGAATAAATCACTTGACAGCTGTTAAATCGGTCGCCATCTTGGAAAGTAATGCCAACTTAAACTTCTATACCTGAAAAAAAAAAACCACTCTGTATTTATTGATCACACAATTAGCAACACAACTGAAGTTATTCCAAAACGGATAACACTGCGAGGGGGGCGCGAGCATATTGAAAACAGAAGATTATTTAAAAAATATGTTAATTTATTAAAAGCAAACAAAATACTTTTTGTCGTATAAAAAATAAAATTAACATTCATTTACACTGCTATAATACACTTACAAATGTATCAGTACTGCATAATGTATTTTATAATTAATTTAACAATACTAAGTTCAGAAAAAATTTAATAATTACCAGTGACCCGATTGGCTTTTCACATTTAACTGTACACAAAAACTTATCTTGATCATTTGTACTGTTTCTAAATAATTCCTTAACTGCCGATTAAAAGGTGCGCTATTCGCTCCCCAATGCACCGTTTTACTCGAAGCGAGCATATGTGACGTATTGGGAGGGGGGAGAAAAGGAATAAATAAGAAAAAATCCTCTGATGTACGTAAATCCTTCACAACCACTATTAAAGTCCTTTTATTGCATTCCAAAGCCTTCGGAATAATTTTATGGATAACAGTGCATAGGGAAAAAAAGACGTATATATACGTCCGGGTATTTAATGTACGGTTTGAGTAAGACGTATATATACGCCAGTGGCATTTAAGAGGATAAAGTCGTATTGTAGCTTTAGTGTCAAAGTATAGTATTATTGAATTCAATGTATTGTTATTTGTTTGTGAGGGGGGGCGCGAAAAAATTATGATTGAATATTGGGTCGCAAATATTGAAAGTTTGAGAAGCACTGAATTACACTGTAGTGACCAATCGTCACTTTAATTCCTTTACGTATCTGATATATGGAATTCAAAACTGAATAATATCTGGTCAGTAGCAATCTATCTTTTCTCCTCACTTTCTCTCTCCCTAGCTTGAAAACCTAGACTATATATAGCCGACTTAATTAACGTAATCAAGGTTTCTTCTTCAGATGGTTGGTTGTGAATAAATTCGAATTGATTGACCCAAGGATTTCCCAAGAGGATTAAATGAAAGGACGCTGTTAGATCCGTCAAAGAATATTTACTTAAAAAAATGTACGCGAATAAGTGTTTAAATGCACTTTGGAAACAAGCCAAAATGATTGAAACTTTACAATTAAAAAGCGGAATATCTTGATTCCTGCTATTCGGTCCTCAACTGCTTCATCAACTAAAATAGAAAATCGTCGATTTATTCCCCAGCATTCCAAACGCACCTTTCCCGGGGCAACCTCCCACAGTAGGACGAATCCAGTCGCGTGCCCTACACGAGGGCTAATGGGGGCGTATTTATTTTTCATCCGTTCCGCTACGGGGATTTCAAAAGTTTCCAAAGGGAGGCTCCCCGTGGATCGGACGTCAATTAGAGACCCGTTTAACCGTGCTGCAACACAAAGTCAATTCATATTTCACCCTCTTTCTTCTCGTCTCGTAGCACGTACCACGACTTTGTCTTCCGCGGCACGTGTTGAAGAAAAATGAAATGATTGGCCATGCTCGGATTACGTCGCCATTTTTTTTCTTCCTTTCTCTCTCTCTTTTCATTTTGCGTGAGTCTGTGGGAAGAATTTTGAGCGTGATTGAGACATCACGTACTTGTAATTATTAAATTTTGAAAAGGAATAGAATAAAAGGATGAATCTTTTCTCTCTCATTTATCTTTCTTTCATTTTTCTATTTCATTTAGTGGAGTTGCGCAGAGTGAAATGATGTCTTTTGGTCAGGGATATTTTGAATGAGACAAAAATTTGACTTAGTAATCGTGAAATTTTTTTTTATGTGCATTGAAAATAATATTTTCTATAAAACATATTATTGATGCTATTAATTGGAAAACTACACAAATTTAAATTTCATCTCCCATTTTTTCCTTTTAAAAAATTCAAAATTCTATACAAATTATTTGTTATCTAATTTTATATTGATTCTCTTCAACAAAAACAATTAAATAATTTTGTTCTAACTTCTTGGGATAAAGATCGTAAATATGTGACGGATCTATCCGCGATCCTTCAACTAACTCTCTTGGGCAATCTTTGGGCTATCAGTTCGCGTTATTCACAGCCAGCCCTTCGGAGAAAGAAAATCGTGATATTCTAATTAACTTTCTATATATAGTCGAAGTTTTCTAGCTAAAAGAGAGAGTAGGAGAGGAGACAAACCCGATTCAGGTGAGATCGTTACTGAAGGTATCATATTTGAATTATTGTGATTAAGAACTTATTAGGAGGAAGTTTTATATAGTGACGATTGTTCACTGATATTAAATTGATATTAGATTAAATCGGACAGATCCTTTGTAAAGTAAGGATCGAGTTTGATAGTCTTCTAATCGGTCGTGTATTACCGTCGTTGTTCCACTTTCACGGTTAGCATCGAGACCTTCTCTTACTGTTATTAATTGGATTTGTGTCTTTTCATTGTGTGGTAAATAAATAGATTGATTGGATCATGGCGAGTGTTTCTTCCCTATCTTCCACAGATCTAGATGCCCAAGAGAGAGGTGTCGACCTCTCACAAATATATGCTATTGTATCCACAATCGTCGCTCTATAAAGCAACTCGGGGGCTATTAGCGATGAATCTCATAATTCCGAACCATGATCAAATGACAAGGACGATACTTGGCTGGCATCTATTCTCCAAACTACCACATCACGACAACAGGAGGATATTGAGCCACGACATATTTAACGTGCATTAGCCCCTCTACACGGTGAGTCTTCAGTGACACCAGAGTTCGAACTCGTGACTAAAACTACTAGGTCACCGCTACCACTGTATCCAGAGAGATTCATGTGTCAATAAATACACTGCTCAAGAGAATTAGGAAAGTAAGCAAAAAGTGAAGAAACCGTTGCACGACAGCCATGCAGTAGCGCACACAGGAATTTTTCAAGGGGGGGGGGGGGCCAGGGTTGAAAGTTCACCATTCTTGTATCATGCTACTTTTGATTTTGTCGATTTTCGGGAACAAAACACAGTAAAAAACTAATTATTGAATAAATAATTAGCATTAATTAATAAAATTAATCATTAATAACAAATACTTAATTAAATTTTACGTACTATATACTTAGAATTATAATCAATCGGAAGAAAATCAAGAGCTTTGGGGGGGGGTTCGGACCCCCAGGACTCCCCCCCCTTGTGTGCGCCACTGCAGCCATGCATGGGCATAAAAGGGAGAGTACTGGTGTTACAAAATTCAATGCAGAGAAAAAAAAGTAAAAAAAAAAGTGTATGAGAACTTTAATTTGTTGGAATGGTACAAAGAACATGAAATGATGCTCCCGGCCAAAAACTTGGTCACATTCAAATGACAAGAAAAACTGATTATTTAGAATTGATACAGGAGGTTTATATATATATAATATAATGTGTGACCCCACGAACTTCTAAGACTGCCACACATCTTTTTAGCACGGATTCGATGAGGCTATGGGTGAGATTTTGGGGAATACTGTTCAAGAAGTGCAATCTCCATGTCCCGGACAGTAAGCGAGGGCAGTGATCTCGCTGAATGCGTCGTCCGAAAGAGTCCCAAACATGCTGGATAAGATTTTGGTCAGAGGAACATACAAGGCTACTCTATACACTGCATTCAGTGACGTTTTAAGACTTGTTGAAGCCCTGGGCCCTTAGCACCCTTTTGCCTTACTTATGACCCTTAAAAGTAGATAGTACATAGCATTCGTTGTCAAGTACATGTACAAGCAGTAACCCGAAACAAACAAATGTGCATGACTTACAACCACACAAATCGGCTCAACCTAATGCCGCTCTTAACTTAATGAATGTGGTGTATGGTGGTTGACCTAGACTTATAAAGGGTGGTTTTTTTAGAGGTATAGAACCTTAAATTGCAATAAAACAACGATGTATTATTCGATTGACATGAATTTTTTTTATTCGAAAGATAATCTTGTGGCATTACATTTTAAATATGATTTCTGGCATAGGACTGCCACGGCTGGCTCGGATGTAGTCCAATCTGGACGTCCAATTTTCGATGACTTTTTCCAACATTTTTGGCCGTATATTGGCAATAACACGGCGAATGTTGTCTTCCAAAGGGTCAAGCGTTTGTGGCTTATCCGCATAGACCAATGACTTTACATAGCCCCACAGAAAATAGTCTAGCGGTGTTAAATCACAAGATCTTGGAGGCCAATTCACAGGTCCAAAACGTGAAATTAGATGGTCACCAAACGTGTCTTTCAATAAATCGATTGTGGCACGAGCTGTGTGACATGTTGCGCCGTCTTGTTGAAATCACAGCTCCTGAACATCAGGATTGTTCAATTCAGGAATGAAAAAGTTAGTAATCATGGCTCTATACCGATCACCATTGACTGTAACGTTGTGGCCTTGATCGTTTTTGAAGAAGGATTCCACCAGCCCATAAAGCGCACCAAACAGTCAGTTTTTCTTGATGTAACGGTGTTTCGACGTACACTTGTGGATTAGCTTCACTCGAAATACGGCAGTTTTGTTTGTTGACGTAGCAATTCAACCAGAAGTGCGCTTCATCGCTAAACAAAATTCGCTTATGAAAATCGGGAACAACGGCAATCTCGTTTTGTGCCCATTCGACGAATCTACGCCTTGCTTGATCATATTTAAAATGTAATGCCACAAGATTATCTTTCGAATGAAAAAAAATTCATGTCAATCGAATAATACATCGTTGTTTTATTGCAATTTAAAGTTCAATACCTCTAAAAAAACACCCTTTTAATAGACGACGGTCATCGTTTAATAATTGTCTTGCCACACAGTTGTCAGTTGACATACAGTCCGAAGTTCTCAGTTTTTCGGAGAATACAATTGAAAATAACATTTGGCCGTTCCAATTATTCGAATCATGATCTTATTAAGGCTCAGTCGAGAACGAGACGAGACCCATACTGAGGCCGAGGTCCTGGGCCCAGTTGGTCTATGCTTTAATACGTCCGTGGCTGTATTCTTTTAACTTCAAGAAAAATCACCACCGGGCAAGCTGTATGAATTCTGGCATTAGTCTGCACTTAAAGAAAGAAATCGCCAATAGCTACAGCGTAAGGTAAGACATGGGGTCTCTTAATATCTCGTCTGCATTTCTTTGAGCCATCAAACTGCCATTTCGTATGATATGCAACTCAGTACGTCCGCTTATGCCGATGCCAGCCTATACCATCAAACCACCTAGTCTGTAATGGGATCTTTCTTGAAAAAATATTGGGTTATTTCAAGTGCCCCTTACTCATCATACCAAAACACGTCTGTCGTCACACTCTAAACTAGATCCGGACTATTCTGAAAACAGCATTTGACCCCAATCACTTTGCATCCAATCTGTGTTCCGCAGCCCACTTTTTTGGCCCCACGGCGTCTTGCTGTCAACGAATACACACCATTGGCTTATATGCATATAGACCACCTGCATGAAGCCCATTTCGGATTGTTTGGTTTGAGACCCTTCATCCTGTTGCCAAAAGAAGCTGTCTTTGAATCTGCGTTACGTTGGCTGTTCTGTCTCGACGAGCTGTTACCAGGATATATTGGTCATAATTTGTTGTAATAGCCCGTGAACACATGTCCTGTTTCTTAGAATCGATTCCAGAGTTTTACAATGACACTTATTGCCATTCCAAAAGCATCCGCTTTTTATTTGCCTGGTTTTCAGTTTCCCGATAACACACCAAGTCATGGATTCCGGTAGATCAAGTTGTCGTGGCATTTTCCAGTTCTCTTTTCTCAAACGAACAGCCGAAATGTTGAATTTCACCTCTGAGACAACGGAAAACAACATCTACGAAATCACGATTTCTGCACTTATTTCTTTTTTCTGGTTTTTGACCCCATGTGTTTATTGATTTTTGTATTTTGTATGCAGTTTTCTTTTCTACTACATTTGAGACTATGGATGTTTTGTTTTATGTTAGTTATATTAGAAGAAATATGTGCGGAATTTCGTTAAACCCAAGTGTTCCTCTAATTGTTTTCAGCAGTGTATATCAAACTAGTGCTTAGCACTATTAACTGAGACAAGAAATTAACAAATACAAATTAATAAATTCCACTCATTATTATCGAATCCATTTAAAAAAACTTATGAATTATTGCAATCCTTATATATATACTAATTACTATTATAATTTAAAATTGGATAGTCCTTTTCTTCATTTCCTGAGGCTATATTCTTCCTACTTGTATACTGTCTGATTGATTATCATACATTGAGTTCAAATTTATGAGTATATTGGAATGAAACATCAATTAAAATTTTTACAAACAATTTTTTCTATATTGGTTACTTTAAGGAAAACTTTTTTTCATTCAGATAATAATAAGCCAAATGGCAGAGTTGTAGTGTTTCGCGCTTCCGCGCCACAGGTCCGGTGTTCAAACCAAGGCTGGGCAAGTTCGACTCAGCCTTTCAGTGGGTCGATAAAGGAGTAACGAGCTTGCTTCGGAACTTAACACTGGGGGTCTCGCGTCAGGCTGACCACCTGACCGGAACAACTGTTCCTGCATCTCAGAGCCCAAGGTCACGTATACTGACATAAGCACAGTAGGCCTTGGCCCTTATGGGCTGTTCAGTTAATAATAAATACAAACCAGTGGCGCACACAAGGGGGGTGTCCTACGGATCAGGACACTCCCCCATAGCCCTTGATTTTTTTCAATTGGTTATAATCATATGTATATATTACGTAAAATTTAGTTATGTATTTGTTATTAATACTTAATTTTATTAATTAATGCTAATTATTTATTCAATAAATAATTTTGCATGGTATTTCGTTCTGAAAATAGACAAAATCAAAAGAATACGTTGGGTGGCGTATTGGAGCATGATGCCAAAATAGTGGATTTTCGGCCCTGGACACACCCCTTGAAAAAATTTTGTGTGCGCTACTGATACAAACCAAAAATCTAGCAAATAAATAAATCGTTCTCGATAACCAAGAAAAGATCGTCACTTGATTGCGGCTCAAATTTACCAGGTTTGTCGCCAATACCCCTTGTGTTGCTTCATATAGTGAAACACTCACTCAACCAAGAAAAGATAATTCTCTCTCTCTGTAGTGTGGGTGTAGAAGATTTGGTATTACATTTTCGTCCGGAAAGATATCTTATTGTGTCTGTGTTCAAAAAGCATCTATAAACATTAATAAATGATAATAAAAACTATATTTATGTTATGTGATATAAAAAAATATGTATCGCCTAGAATATTAAAAAAGAACTTGAGTGTTTTATATTACAACTAGATGTACACTGTCACGTGTTGCTGTTGCTCAGTCTTGTCAAGGAGAAAGCACATGTTTTCAGTATGTTAAAACATTTGCATTGCAGGTATGATCTTTTACAAAAAAAAAAAAAGTGCAAATATATATGCGCAAAACTTTCCTTAACTGAATATTGCATAAGAGCTTGAGTATTTTACATTACAATTATTATTTAATCAAAAATTTTTTTCATTACAAGTTACAAAATTACTAAAAAAGTTTTGCTACCACTATTGAAATACAGCAATGCGATATTTTCTACTGTAATACTTGAAAAGGTACGCTCGGTTGATAAATTTTCTTGACTTGAAGAAGCGTAAAGCCAAGCATTGGAAATTTTGTTTATAATTTTGTCATTTGAAATCGGGCATTAAAAATTGTAATTTTTTCAAAAATATTTATGTTAACTAACGTTCCCTTCCCCTTCACTTTTGTAAGTTATTTTTCTTTTCCATAGTTTTCGTCTTAAACATTATAAATAATTAGGGCATTTTTGTTGTAATCTCTTTTCAATCCTTAATAAAACCATTAGCAATTTTGATTGGCAAAAATATTCCGGAAAGAGCAAATTATGTATAAATACATTTTTTTTTCATTTTACCCTATTGTGTTAAAAAATTTCTCTTATTTTTATCGAGATTTCTCATTTACTGGCAACTAGAACAGAAAAACAAATTTCCAGCATTTTTTTTAATTTGAACTTTTGATATATGAGATATTCTCTCATTTTAAAGACGTAAAAACCAGAAATTTGACAGAGTAAAATAGTTAAGTATCCTTTCAAGAGATGGCGCAACAGAGCTGAATTCAGGGAGATGACTACTCGAGTATTAGAGACCAGTGATGAATGGGTTCTCTTACTTACGAAAGACGTTCGCTTCCAAATTATTTTACTTTTTTCAAACTGCAACTGAGGCGTACACAGATAACTTTTATGGGAGGGGTTTGAATTGTAAGAAACACGCAGACGAAAATGCTAAAGTGTTATCTGTATTCTAAAAATTAAAAATAACTTGGTGCGGGAGATTGGTTTGAACCCCCAAACCCTACCTTTGCATGCGTCACTGATTTCAATACAAATAAATAAATACATAAAATAAATTTAAAAAGAGAAATAAATAGCCAATGTTCTACTTTGAAGTTTATTTATTTGTGTTTCTATTTTTTTGAATGAAAAATCTTTTCTATTCATCTTAAAAGTTTTTTTAAAAAATATGGTTAAAATTTTTAAAATTCAAGTAATTCGATTTTTTGTTTCGAAGAAAATTCTTTTTCATAAATTGATTATAAAAAGCTAAAAGAAGCTAAAAAATGTCTGATAATTTCAGGAACCATTCGTTAATATGGTTCTGTATTTTATACATGTTACAAATATATATGTTGAAACAAGTTTTTTTATTCATACTTAAAACAAGCCGTATTTTTAAAAATAAAGACATTCGAAGGTGTTTAGCCTAACTGTCTTATAAATCTGAAATAATTTACATGCGTTTTTTAATGATTTCCTTATTTTTTTCTGGAATTAAACCGATTTATTTATCAGTAAAAGAAATTATTTAGGCTTAAAAATATTTACAAATAGAAATGCCTTTTACGTGAATATTTCTTTAGTAGAAAAATAAAGCTGTTATTTTTAGAGAATTGAAATTTCAAGTCCGACCACATGCCGTACTGTCTAGAGTTTACGTAAGAACACTTTAACTGCGTCATTTCTCATTTTCCAAGAATTGTTGTGCTTGCTGCTGTCCAGCTAAAAGTTTTGTTCTTCCATAAAATTTCATTTCATAAACTGTTATTAAACATTTTAAATGTCTTGCAAGGACTTGTTGAGTTATATTTTCTTTTCTAAGAAAGTACTGCCCTTATACAGGGTTTGTGAAAAATTAAAAAACGGAGGCAGTCTCTTTGAAAAGTTCAATGGTTTGTTTTGTCGCTACACTTACCCATAGAAAGTTGTTTAAAAGGGTCATTAAGCATTTGATAGATTGAAACAAAATCTGAACGAAAAAAAAATCGCAATTGGTTATTGAAGTACAATTTTAATTTAAATGAAAAAAAAAGAGATTTTAAAAATTGATACACATTTGAATAACATCCAGATTTTTAAAACAATTAGGAGGAAGTGCGTCGCTAATTTTTTTTTTTTGGTCATATATCAAAGGTTTTTTAAGCATTCCTTCCTCCCCTCTTAATACAACTGCTTTCTACGAAGCGACTGTGAGGGGGCTGGGTACCATCTAAGATAAACTGAATTTTGGAAAGTGGATAGTCAACTCAGGCGACGATCTCGTCACGTGACAATAATTCAAAATTATGAAGTCCGTTGCCCATACCCTTCGTGTTACCTCGACATTAATAAACAATCAATTAAGCAAAAACTGGATTTTGAAAATCATTACAAAATGTTTATTGAAGCAATCAACGAATCATTGGCAATAAAACGACAAACTCGAGCCATGATTAGATGACGAGGACGACAACCGAGAAAGCATCTTGCTCACCAAACTGCCATGCCTTTTGGACTTTTTCGATCCTAATGACTGTTTTTGGAAAAAATTGAACCTGCAGTATAGAGGGGATGAAGTAAGTCAGATCTGTTGAGGATCTGAAACCTCACATCGATGTGGCAAGTCGGAGAGGGGAATGCTAGCTCGGGTATCGTCCTCGTCACTTGACTGAGGTTCGAAATTAAGTGGTCCGTTACCAATTGCCCTTGGATTCATTTACAGTGCGCCATTAATCAACAATCAATCAATCGCAGGAATTTTATCTCAGGCCCGTGAAAAGCCGTCTTTGAGTGAATATTTATTATTGTTGCCGTATTGGCGACGGACCACGTAATTTTGAACCTCGGTCAAGTGACGAGGACGATTCACGAGCTAGCATTCCCTTCCCCGAGCTACCAATGGGAGGACTTTGAGCCTCGGCATGTTTAACGTGCACCAGCCACTCTTACACAGTGGGTCTTGTGACTTTAGGCCTCGTACTCATGACCAGGGACGTCTAAAGACATGGGTCGACTCGGCCCGCCCGTAGCGCCCACGTCTCATTCTCGACTAAGCCTTAGTAAGATCATGATTCAAATAATTTTAACGGCCAAATGTTATGTCCGTACTCATTCTCCGAAAAACTGGGAATTTCAAACTATAGGTCAACTGGCAACAGTGGTAAGACTGCATTATTATATGATGACCGTCGTCCATGCCTGAGCTACCTCTATGCACCATCATTAATCATTCTGTCAAAAGACGGCAGTAGGTCGAGCCGGTTTGTATGATAGTAAGTCATCCATATTTATTTGTTTCGGACTGCTGTTTGTACGAGTATTCGGCAACGTACGTCTTCTTATAAGGGTGTAAGGTAGGGCCTACAAGTGTGTATGCGCCCAGGGCCTATCTTTGCGGAGAGGTCGAAGGCCTCAAGAAGTCTTAAGACGTCGTCCAGAATTTCATAACCATCACCAATAAGCTATAGCAGCCGCAAACCGTCTGCGAAACACACTACGTAATCACCATGCTCCTGCGGTGGCCAGTATAACCGTGACTTACATTGCAGACCTTTCAGGACGAAATAGAATTCTAATTTCCTGAAAACAGATAAATCATTTCGCGGCAGTTTCAGAAGCAGTTACAAAGAGTCACGTCTGCAGCAGTATGGATGATGGATTGCTGGATCATTAGAATCTATAATTAGGACTATTTAAATCGGAATCCGCAATGAATCGGGAGAAAAGAGGTCAATGAGAGCGACCTGGACTTTCTTCTGAGAATCGATGCAATGACCTCCACAGATATCCTGGTGGAGAAACCTGATTTGCATGATCACACGAGTGACTTAATTTTCTTCCTTTTTAATTCCCTTCTCGTCTGGGGCAAAGGAGGAGGAGTTAGCGTTTGTCTTAAGTTTAGAGTATTCTACCAAATCTTTCGGTTTCTAGATTTCTCAAGATTTTTAGAGGAAATGTGTTTCTTATTGGGTTTTTATAAGGCAATGTATAACGTTATGAAGTGCTTTACATCATATTTTCAACTCTGCTCTCAAATTACGTTGGCGTACTGTTGATGTATTCGAATTAATATTTAATCCTATCAGCGGTAATTTTTTACCCAAAATGCTTCCGAAAAAGCATTTTTTTTTTATTGTTTATAGCTAAACACTATACTAATTAACGTCTTCACCACACACACACACACACAAAAAAAAAAAAAAAAATGCGGGACGAAAAGCATTTTAGTACCCAGGGACGTTTTAAGGCATGGGCCAACTGGGGCCGGGCCCAGGCCCTCGGCCCCAATGAGGGCCTCGTCTCTTTCTCGACTCAGCCTTAATAAGATAATGATTCGAATAATTTCAAAGGTCAAAAGTTTTTTCCGGTTGCATTCTCCAAAAGACTGGGAATTTAGGACGATATGTCAACTGGCTAAATGTAATGACCGTCGTCCATGTATAGGCCGAGGCCTACCACCATACACCCTCATTACTCATTCAGTTAAAAGGCGTCAGTCAATAGTGCCGATTTGTGCGATCGTAAGTCATGCACATTTATTTATTTTGGGTTATTGCTTAAGCGACTATTTGACAACGTATGCTGTGTACCGTCTACTTTTAAGGGTCATAGATGGGGCATACATCAGGGGTGGCTCTAGGGCTGGACATTCCGGACCCTTGCCCGGGGAGGCAAATTTTAAGGGCGGCATTTGGAAAATATTTTTTTGTGTTACAAAAAATTCTATATATTGTCGGAAATGTTATTGGGTGTGACTTTGGTATTTAATTTAACGTATCTTGTTTCTTTATTTTGAATTCTGTATGTTTATAATGTCAGTTTTCTTTTACATTGAAACTCGAAGGATTCAAGGCGGGAGTATATGCTACATAATGAAATTTGATATGTTTCACAAGTAACTTTCCTCCAAGCCAGGAGTGGGGTCACAACGGGCATTCCTTTCACCCATACGATGTCCGACATCAACAATCCAAAAGGGGACAGGGTTAATAAGAGTTTTTTTAGATAGAAAGCCACAGGCGATGTTTTATTTTAGTCTTGAGTGTATTTACTATAAATTAAAATAAACACTTGTGATCTACACGATCAGTAGACTCTTTTTCGAAAAGATTCGCCTGGCTGAAATGAGCGATTTTGTATTTTTTAACACTTAAATATATATATATATATATATATATATATATATATATATATATATATATATATATTGTTGTGCTGCCTTTTTTATCACAAGAATGATTGAAGTTTTATTGGTTTGTGTCTATGTGAATAATTAATCTTTCTAATTATAATTTTTCGTTATAGAGAGGGGGCGGCATTTTCCATTTTTGTCCGGAGCGGCAAAATTGCTTGAGCCGGCCCTGCCTACATTTGTGTAAGAGCCCAATGGCTGCTTTTGCGTAGGGTCTCAAAGCCTCAAGGAGTTTTAAGACGACATAAAGATTGGTATCTTTTATTTTATTGTTGGATTATTCTTTTGATATCACGTAATGCTATCGGAAAATAGAAGATATGAAAAAAGGATAAAATAGGAGATATGAAAAAAGGATAAATTTATACTACATAAATAAGGTACACAAAATTGTATGCTGTAAGGTACAAAAATGTATACTATGCCTGTCTACTATTAAAGCTCATAGGTGGGACCTACATTTGTGTAGGGGCCCAGAGCCTACTTTTTATTAGGGGCCCATGGCTTCAGGAAGTCTTCAGACGTCCCTGTCAGCACCAAAGAAAAACTACATCTCCTTTTCAAAACAATAGCACTACGTAATACACCATAAGAATTAAAAATAAGCTCAAATCAAAGAAAGAAAGAAAATATCAGTCCGCGTACAGCGTACGGGCAAACCAGTTGCGGCCAACTTTTACTAGCCCGTACGTTGTACGAGCAAACTGCTTATGGGGTTAAATCATTTTTAGCAATATATTGGAATTTTTAGGGAATAATGTAAATGAGAACGCTTTGCTTGTACAATAAAATTTAGCTTAAGATCATAAGAGTGAGAGGAAGAAAGCTATTAAATTATAATCTTATATGGTTACTCAAAAATGTATTCATGTATGAATTTTGTTTTAAATTCTTTTGTTTTACAAAAAATTAAATTTAGAAAAAATGCCAGTATAATGTATATTTGTATAAAACATTAACATTTCCCCCTTCCACAAAGTTACTTTTGAATGAGATCAAATTTAATTAAAATAATTATAAATTATATGCTTATTTTAAAAATGCACATTATAATATATAAATATATCTCATTCTTTTTTTATATATTTATTCGAATGTTTTCTCCTTTTGTTGTAAGTTCCTAACAGTAAAAAATGTACAATGACTATTTATTTAATTAAAGTAGCTTATTTGAATTTTTTCCCTTCTGTACATTGAGCTAAAGGGCAACATCTGAGCAAATTTAGCTCATGATGATGATGAAATACTTCGCAAGTCCATGAATACTCTAAAAGGAAATATCAGTACATATTCAAAATCTCTCTGTCTCATTTAACATTACTTATCAATCCTTTTTGCTTAGTAAATAAATATCACATTCGTCATAAACGAGAATGAATCATAAAAGAGAGAATGAAAAGTTCTGAAGAACTTTTCATTCTAACGGTGTTTATCAAAGTACTTTATATATAATTTTATAATAGCGTAAATTCTGTTTAAAAAAAAAAGTCTACGAACAGATTTATTTATATTTTAGCAACATAAATTTAAGTTTTTTTTATGACTGGACATAATAAAAATTAACAGTTTTGATGTTAAAATGTTACAATAATACATTTAAACGTTTAAGCACTTTTTTTAAACTGCTTAAACATTTTGAAAATGACAAATACGAACGTCAATTGTTCCTTTTAAGAACGATAAAAAACTGGGAACTTCTGTAATAGAAATTCACAGATTGAAAAATAAAACTTAAAAATGATAACCACTAATTAATGAACAGTTTTCAATGAGAAATATTGAACTTTTTAAATGAACATATTGTTCGAATGTTATTTAGCGGAAAGAGTGTTGGAATAAAATGACAGATTTTTATTATTTTTTTCGTCGCAAGTACATAAAATTAAAAAAAACCATTTCGAATTTTTTTTCCCTAAAAACTTTTTAGTAACGTTTATAATTGTTTAAAAAATTTACATTAAAAAAATTGTGTACTTCACGATTTTATTTTGGCTATTAATAATAATTTTTTAGCAAATATTTATATATATTTAAGAAAAAAAAAGTTGTTCTTATTTCATTTTATATTGCTATATATTCATTAAAACAAGCATATTTTTCCAAGATGGCTGCAAGCTGTCGACTAAAAATGTCAAACGATTTTTTCATCGAGCAATAAATAAATGCTTGATAAAGAAGTTAGAATTGAAAGGGGAAAAGTACTTTTAAAATGTCTTGTTTCAATATTTATTTTTTTTCTCTTCGATTCAAGTTGTCATATAGAAATTACAACTCTATGAGAATGTATTTTTCAAAATTTTCGAAAACGAAACTTGTATTTGTTACCTACACGGATGTTTACAGTCTGTGAGTCATTCCGGAGGAAATACCGCGGCAACTTGTTTTGTATCTCCAACCGTAACTGCTCTCTGGAAGAAAGGAACGTGATGAAACAAGTGGAAAGAAATTGGAAAGGAGAAAGCCAACACACACACATGACCCAGTTCTTGAGATGATTGCACTTTACGCGAAGTAAGATTTCGTTGCGTAAGCCGATATTTAAAGCAACTTAGGAACGGATTAGAGGCAAAGAGATAAACACAACAGGATTTTTCGCGTACATTTTTTAAAACTTACGCACTGTTGCCACTTCATTTACTCACGATTGGAATGAATGGTACTCACCATGTTAGTAAACATAACTGAAATTTCTACGTCGTAGTTCTTTTCGTTCCTTTTTTTTTTATTTTTACTCTAGCAATGTTTACCTAGAGATTTTTGAAACGCGTGGAATTTTTTAAAACAAGAAATGAGTAAATAATATATACATATATATAAAGAGATAAAATAATGATAAATAAACAAGCAAACAAAAAAAAAAAAAAAAGGAAGTACAAACTGGGCAAATGCTGTCTTTATATGAAATAATAATAATAAAAAAATTTAATAAAAAGTAAGCAATGTGCCTAAAATACTATTTCCTCTAAGAATAATCTGTTCCTAACTAGATTAAAAAGGGAACAAAAAATTAAATCATAATGCTTAAATAAGATGCGGTAATAACTGTTATGGAAAAGCAACGATTAAAAATTTAATACAATAATAATACATAAAAAGCGTTAATTTTTTTTCATCACACAAAAATTCATTCCCATTACCATACAAAAACAGTTCATAGCTTTTAATAATGATATATCTAAATGCTATTTTGCTCAGAAAAAAATCTAGTGGTTCAAAAATCTTGCAAATTAACAACACGTAAACTTTAATAAATTTAAAAAAAATTTACTTTTTAAGAAGATTGAGACATTAATGATGAGTATTATTTTAAAACGAGACTTGATTTTCTTCTTAAGTCAGAATTCAATCATAATTTTTGCCACTAAATTAGAATTCTAGTATAATTATATTCTAAATAAAAATTCTGATATAATTTTCTTTGTAATTAGAAAATTTTAATAAAATTTCCTTGTAAACCATAATTTCAATAATACTTTCTTCTTTTTCAGTTTCACTATAATTGAAGCACCATTTTCGTTTTAAAAAATATAAAAATGGCTCAACTGGCTGATTGATCTTAAGCAAATTTCTTCTTCAAATAATTATGTTAGACAAACTTCTAGCTAAAACCTCAAACTCTTTAAAAACCTTCTAGTTCTGATTAGTTCTTTTAAAGCAATTATATCACCTGAAATACCTCTTATTTATAAATCATGAACTGATACATGTTTGTCCATTTAAAGTTGCACTGGAGTCTCAAATAGAATAATTTTAGATGGATCACATCATATTAATCAAAACTTTACAAAAACTGTTTTTAAGAAAGATTATTTTAAAATAAGTCGTGAGAATACAAGTGTAAAAAAAGGAGTATGTGAGATTTATACTGAAAATAGAACTCATAGTCTACTTTTCCAAGAAAAAGGGGGTTAAATATAGCCTCGTACTACGATTACAATCGATATTCCAATCTCCTACCCTCGAGCTAAGAGCTTCACAATGTTATCACCAAGTGCCTGTAGCAAGTTTGGTTTTGAAGTCCTAAAACCATGCCATGAGTTCGATCTCTCTATAGGTAAAAAATAAAAAAATCAAAGCTTATCGATAAAGGAGAAAAAGATGTGTTGCTGATAGTAAAGAGTGTTTTTTTTCCAGGTATAGAAGTTTAAGTTGGCATTACTTTCCAAGATGGCGACCGATTTAACAAGTGTCAAGTGATTTATTCTCAGTTTGTGGTTTGGCAATTCATCAAAACGATCATCAAGCAAGGCGTAGATTCGTCGAATGGGCCCAAAACGAGATTGCCGTGGTTCCCGATTTTCATAAACGAATTTTGTTTAGCGATGAAGCGCACTTCTGGTTGAATGGCTACGTCAACAAACAAAACTGCCGCATTTGGAGTGAAGCTAATCCACAAGTGTATGTCGAAACACCGTTCCATCCAGAAAAACTGACTGTTTGGTGCGCTTTATGGGCTGGTGGAATCATTGGTCCGTACTTCTTCAAAAACGAGGAAGGCCACAACGTTACAGTCAATGGTGATCGGTATAGAGCCATGATTACTAACTTTTTCATTCCTGAATTGAACAATCATGATGTCCAGGAGCTGTGGTTCCAACAAGACGGCGCAACATGTCACACAGCTCGTGCCACAATCGATTTATTGAAAGACACGTTTGGTGACCACCTAATTTCACGTTTTGGGCCTGTGAATTGGCCTCCAAGATCTTGTGATTTAACACAGCTAGACTATTTTCTGTGGGGCGATGTAAAGTCATTGGTCTATGCGGATAAGCCACAAACGCTTGACCATTTGGAGGACAACATTCGCCGTGTTATTGCCGATATACGGCCACAAATGTTGGAAAAAGTCATCGAAAATTAGACGTCCAGATTGGACTACATCCGAGCCAGCCGTGGCAGTCCTATGCCAGAAATCATATTTAAAATGTAATGCCACAAGATTATCTTTCGAATAAAAAAAATTCATGTCAATCGAATAATACATCGTTGTTTTATTGCAATTTAAAGTTCTATACCTCTAAAAAAACACCCTTTACTTTAAGAAAACGAAAAAATTAGTAACTTTTTGAGTTACATAACTGTTATTAAAAAGAAAAGCAAATAATAGAAATTAATTAAGTATTTTAATTACATAAATAAAACATTTAAATCGAAGGAAACATTGCACATATAAGAGCAATAATTTTATAACATTATTATTCATAAATTACTATGCTTGCTGTACTAAATTCGGTATTTTATTGTATTAGATATATTTCTGTTTTTTTTAATGCGTTTGACTGATAATATATCTATTTCCCAAAGGTGACATTGAAATAAATACTTTTAAGAAATTTCACGTAAAAAGATTACGAAATTTGTTTTCTGTTAAATGAAATACATCACAAATACGTAAGATGAAAAGCAAGTACGAAAGCTGTAATTTGTACAAATGATTTTTAACTTATTATAAAACATGACTGATAATGATGATTATATATTTTATTTATCCAACTCCCGTGCTTGGCTTCTTGACCATTTGACGCCGAGCCTCCCAGTACCGACTGGCGATATCGTCAGCTGGGTATTCAAGATTATACAAGAATTTCTTTTGAATTTATGTAATTCTTGAGAAATATACATACCATTTCACTTCAAATAAATTTTTTAGATTGCGGTAAAAATAAGTAAAATTTTAATTAATTAATAGTACATTTTTTTAAATATTATTCTTTGAAATAAATACTTGATTCTTTGATTCTTGAGAAATAAATACTTGATTCTAGTTAATAATAAAAAAAGGGAGTGTATCTCCGCTTATGAAATATTTCATTTCATTCATTTTTAAATATTGAAAGATATTAATTTTTTAAAATGGTTGCTTTTTTAAACGAGCAAAATAGACTTATTTTGTTCTTTGTTTGAACCCAAATGTTTAACACTTTTAACAAATTATTTTATTAGCGTAAAATTTATTTATAAAATTCTATTTGAAAAAAAAAACCCCGGAAAAAATAACATTATAGTATTATTTGAAACTATTCAAAAAATGGTCTGTCATCAGAATTTTTAAAATAAATAAAAAGAAAAAATATACGAGGAAGGAAAAAAAAGAACGTGTTAAAAACCCATGGCGCGAGCGAACAATATTCGTGGAACATTAATCAAAGTGCTTCTTTGTATCTTCTAAAAACTCGATACAAGCTTTGGAGTAGAAAAACGCCGTCATTGACGAGAATGAGCGCCGTTACGTTTCTACTAGGTAAAATGACGAAAGACATTACACGTCATATTCGCGTGAAAACAATCCAGCAAACAAAGCGTGGAAAAAGCAAAGTCGCAAACCCGGTTTTTGTTTCTTCTTTTTTGCTTCCACGATTTCACCCATGGCGCGTCACTCTGTAAATTGCCCAGAGGCGGAACGGGGAAGGAATGACTGGGCGACTGCGCATGGGCGATGAATGGGAGAAAATCGCTGCAAATGGGATTATGATTGTCAGCTTCCATTTGGCAAAAAAAGGGGATCTTTTTTTTTTGTTATTTTTGAAAATTACTGCAAATGATTGTTATAATTATCGTACTTTTTACTTATTTTGTTTCTTCTTTTCCCAGTGTTAATGCAACACAGTACCGTACATTATGTTGAAATTCATTGAATTAATATTAAGAAAACTACACCACTTTATATATAAAAATGTTTAAAAACTATTTTTATTCTTTCCTTAAAAAATATTAGATTTTTATTGGTAGATGGTTATTTTTTGAGAAAAGGGCATTGTTTGAAAAGCCAAGATTGAAAATTTTGTGCACTGTTTTATTATTATTGAATTTTTATTTTATTCTTTTATTTTAATGCTTTTAAAGTTTTTCTCATACGGCAAATTTAATAGAAATTTTTAAACTGGCAACAAATACAATGGTAACTTTTTATAGACGCATTATTTAACCTTTTTTTTATTTTTGTTTTTGCTTACATTTTAATTTTGGCTCTAAAAATTCAAAACTGTTTTTTAAAGGGACACTTTACGATTCAATTCAACAAAATCGATCAAAAATTAAAATTTTTAAAATAAATTATTCTTTATATATTTTTTCTATGATTTCACAAAATTTGAAATCCCCTAAGCCTAAAAAAACCCTAGAGCTGTGAAAAGTTTTATATTCGTTTTTATCCACTCCCCTATGAGAAACAAAAATTTTTAATTTATTTACCTTAAAAATGAAAAAATAACTAGTTTGTCTCCCTTTAAAATGCTTAAGGTTTTTTCCTATTTTTCCAAGTGCTTTGATATTTTTTCTAAATATTGCTATTAATGCACGTAACAGAAGTTGGGAGGCTCCCATCCGGTATAGCGGTTAGCGATGCTGATTCCTGTGCCGTAGGGCCTAGGTTCGAATCTTGGAGAAGATATGGATGGTTGTAAATGCATAGTGCCTTTGCGGTAATACTCTGAATAGCCGTAGAACCGCAAGTTCTCTCGTGAGGTTGGTGGAAGTGGAAGAGAGGCAGTAGGCCCCTGACCCCCCTCCAGGGTGCATTCTCTCTAAATTGGGGTGGAACCGAGCTAAACCGTACTGTCACCTGTATGGTACTATGGATAACGACAGGCGTACATATAGACGTCCAACTTGTCTCATGCTCTGGCAACTTTCCAACAAAAGTTAGTGTGCATATTAGAATCAAAGTAATACTTCTTTTTAAAAAAACTAATTGAATTTAGAACTTATTCATATTTTAAGGAATTTTCAATAACACAATTCATAAAAAGTAGTATTTTACGAATATCAATCATATTATCATAAAACCCATACCCCCAACTTTTGTTATACATAATTTGAAGTACTTGTTAATTAAATTTCACGAGTGTGTACTTCAATTATTGCGAAAATCACTTCACAAATTTAAAAAAAAATGTCCTCAAAAAATTAAATGGTTAGTTTTTTTGTGGTATTTTGAGTAAAAAAAACTATTTTACATAATGCATATAAAAGGGGGGGGGGGAGATAAAAACCATTAAATTTAAGAATTTGTAAAAATCGTACCATGTCCCCTGAAATGAGTGGGAAAAAACCCCACAAAAAATGCTATAAATTACGAGCATTTTTTCTAAATTTGTGAATGAATAAATGTAAAACTTTCAAAGAAAAAACTAATTTGACATAATTATTCGAACTACTTTTAGGTTTATTTTTGCACATACGATAGGCTTAACATTTTAAGATGTCTTTTAACCACTATTTTAGAAGATTTTTTTAAACATCACGCTTTTGTCAGTGGTAATATTACCATCGAAACATTTCTTATAATTAATTTCATTTGATTACCATTCTCCTCTTCTCGTAATTATACAAAAAACCATTACAAAATTTTTCGTAACATTAAATACTATACACAATTTTACACATGAATTAATTTTTGACAAGCGTAATCCATCGACTAAAGTGAGAGAGAGAGAAAAAAAATTCTACAGTTTTTACTGCATAATAAACTTCGATCGTTATCAGCAAAGCGGGAATCTGACATAAAAAATATCCCTACCAAAATCCCTTTTTCCCTACCAGGAGGGAAAACAACCTGCCGGAAGGGAAAAAACAAAATAAAAGAACCTGTCCTATTTGCCATGGCCGCTGGTAACGCCTTCCGAGAAATTGCCGCGTATGTGACGTCACCTTCTAGAAAAAGAGTCCCCGCCCACGAAGTGACGTATCGGAAACTCGTCGCTTCCGGCGGCCCTGAGTGGTGAGTCAGTGCGTCCAATGGGAAGCGCCGATTGAGATAGCCCGCAGATTTGCAACTTCAGTTATTTACTTCGGACATACCGACCGACAAGTCGTGGGAGAAGCACGCGCAATCTATCGAGAGTTTTCCGGCTCTTCAATTGATAGCGACATAACTTGTTTTGGTTCGCAGCTCGCGTCAAACATGCTGCCTTACGAGACGACCAATATTTTCGAACAGTTGCCCCGATTTGTTTTTAAAATGCCCCGAGTAGTGCCCGACCAAGAGAGCAAATTTCAATCAGACGAACTGTTCAGGAGACTGTCGCGGGAAACTGAGGTAAGAAGTTATATTTTAGATTATAAGTCATGTGGTTTTCTTAAGTCATTTTATGTGGTTAGTACTTGTCACTGAGAAATAGTTGTTTTATGATTCATACTTAACATTTGAGCTGCTGTGGTGTTGCTTGATTTATTTTTGTGGTCGCGATTACTAAATGACCATGGCTTCGACCTCGTAACTGGCTTTGTTTCATTCCAATTGTGAGTTCGAGTCTGGAATTTACTTAAGACCAGTCCTGTAGAGGAATTGTTGCATGTTATACCTACCCGAGATCAAATTTCTTTACATTGGCGTGATGTGGAACTTAGTGTCCTCCTGGTCACCTGATCGTGGGTTAAAAAACTACGAGGTTGACGCTGATAGTCCTCGGGTTTTTTCGTGTCCTGTTAATAAACTCGATCAATCAATATATTTATTTTCATACCAGAAATATATGCGTCAATAATATATCGGCAGCGTATATGTAGCATTTTGATACTTCACGTATCCTTTGAAAGAATTAGGCTAATTTAATGTTTTGAATAGTGACAATGTATACAGGATTAGGAATTGAATTCCTTACTGGCCGTTATTTTTATGTTTTTCAACAATATTATTATTTAACTAGGATGAGAAAATTGTGTATGTATTTCATGTATGTATTATTGCTGTACTTACCTCTAGTGTACGTATTACATACTTTCCGGGAACCTTTTTGATTTCATCAATGTAATTATCTTTATTTATTACTTGTATTTCTTTCTTCTGGTGCTATATCGAGAGGAGCGTGAAGAGCAGTTAAGCTTGATATAATAATCAAAGAGATGAAATTCTAAATAACTGGTTTTAAGATTAAGTATTCACCGTCAAGGATAATAAATCGGCGTATACTGGAAAAGTGAGCCCACTTTTACAAATGATTTGTTTTAAATGTTGCTAAGGACAAACCATTCAAGTGTCTGTAATATTAAACTCAGCATGTGTACCAGTGGCGCACACAAGGGGGGTGTCCTGGGGGTCCGGATACCCCCACAGCCCTTGATTTTTTGGGGGGATTGGTTATAATCCTATCTATATATTACGTAAAATGTAATTATGTATTTGTTTCTAATAGTTAATTTTATTAATTAATGCTAATTATTTATTCAATAATTAATTTTATATTGTTTTTGTTCCCGAAAATCGACTAAATGTATGTTGTGCATATTGGAGCATGATACCAAAATGGTGGACTTTCCCCCCTGGACCCCCCTTCCCCTTGAAAATTTTTTGTGTGCGCTACTGATGCGCTCTATTGTATATTGTATAGTTGAGTATCATTGTTATTGAAATTTTTAATATTTACAAATCAGATATTGATGAACTAAGCAGGAAAAAATATTTACATCAAAATTTATTATTGAAAATTGAGATTGAATTTTTCAATTAATATGCTGTGAAACAAGATTTCGTGGAAAAAACTTGGTACTGTAAACTTGGTAACTAAATTTACTGTACTGAAATACTTAGTACATGAAAAAGGCCCTAATATTTATAATATGTATTTCATGTTGCCCATGTTGTTGTCCCCTGAAAGTTAAATGAATTAGACTTTGAAGAGACTTGTGATTTTAAATTCCGTCGCACTGTGAAGGAACACGAGGGCTATTTGGCGACGGACGCCGCAGTTTTCTACGATGGTCAAGGGACGAGGACAACACCTGAGCTTGTACCACTCTTTCCAAATTTCCTCGCCATGCTAACGAGTATTCTTTAATTCGGTCAGGAAACTTGAAACTCTTGCATGGTATGGAAAATTAAAGAATGAAAATTCAGCTGAAATTGTGTGTTTTTGAATTATGAATCAGAATTAGGAGGTTCGCTGCCAGCAGTATTGAAATTTCTGTCTTTTTCTCTTTAAATTGAAATGACCTTGGAAACTCTTGTTAAGACACTCTTTTTTTTTTTTTTACCTGTTCTTAGGATCTCTCTCTCTAAAAACTATGCTCTATATGCTTTTAAGTTTACTAATTATTTATGTGAGCTCCCCCTCAAGTTTGTATCACCCATTCATAAAAGGAATGTTACTTTTTTATATATAATTTTAGAGGGAGTACTTTGTATATTTATCATTTTCTGAACTTAGACTGAATTCAGCAGCATTGTAATAATTTAAGATTTCAAAATGTCTCTCTAAATTTTAGAATCAGAAACTTGCACCATTTTAGGATTTTAAGTTATTGAAGTATAGTTTTAAACTTGGAAGAGTTCACTTAATCAAATTTTTTTATTTGTTTAAGAACTTTTTTTTAATTAACTTTGCTTCAAGCTTTCATAGTACCTACTTATTCTTACTATTTTTTTAAAAAAATGAGACAAAATAGTAAATTTTATATATTTTTTAATAAATTCTATATTTTAATACTAAATTTTTAAAATTTAGTATTAAAAAAAACTATGAAAGCTTGAAGCAAAGTTAATTAAAAAAAAGTTCTTAAACAAATAAAAAATTTGATTAAGTGAACTCTTCCAAGTTTAAAACTATACAATAACTTAAAATCCTAAATTTTTCTGATTCTAAAATTTGAGAGACATTTTGAAATCTTAAATTATTACAATGCTGCTGAATTCAGTCTAAGTTCAGAAAATGATAAATTAATACTCCCTCTAAAATTATATAAAAAAAAGTGGATCAATTTCATTTTTCTTTTGTCAAAAGTTCCTTTGCCGTTATAATTAATCGCAAAGGAAAACTTCCCCTCAATTTCAAAGCTTTTTTTAAAAAGTTTAATGTTAAAGAAAAGGACATAAATTTAGCATTTTTTTATTAAAAGAAAAAGGCTCAAGTAGGAATATAATGTTCCAAATTTCACTTCCCTACATTGAGCTGTGCGTTTTACTATGTTACTTTTTGTGGTTGATTGGTTTCATCCATTCTTTGCTGTATAAAATTTGCCCCATATTTAACCTCCACATTTATAATGGTTAAGTGATATTTAACTAAAACTATATTTAACATAAAAGAGGGAAAATGTTATATTTATAGAATATTTCAAAAATTTTAAGACAGTATAGTAAAGGAATATACATTATAATTAATATGTGTTATACTAGTTATTACAAACTAGGAAACGTTTATATAAAAATTAAAAACGTTCTCAAATTTAACACACCACGTCATTTTTCCAACATAAAATATTCTGAATTTTAGAATGGTTGGAAGAATAGAACATTTTATTGTCATCAATTTCTTTGGGCCATTCTTTCCACTAATTTAATTATTTGCCCGTCATGAAAAATTAAATTTTTAAAGCATCTATAAAACTTTTATTCGAACTAAAGTTTCATAAAATTGTTTATTATGGATCTGTTTCTTCATACAACCAGTTTTATTACTTATGACATTTATTTACCAGAAAGCGCACTGAAAGCAGTGCCGATTTAAGCTCATTTCGGGCCCTGGGCGCAAAATATTTACAGGATCCCTTGGCACTGGAGGATAGAAATTTATAACCAGAAAATGTGGTAAGTCCAGCTTATCTGGGCTCCTGCCCCAAGCGTCCGATAGATAAACGGCACTGACTAAATGTGTTAAATATTATATCACACGTACATAAAGATGTATTGAAAAAGTTGCTTAAATAGCTTTCAGTGACTATCAGTTGATTCATTTGTACCCTAATCACTATCAAGTGGTTAAAAGAAATAAAGTTCTTAATTGGAACAGCAGAAAGTATCAATAGATTTTTTTATTCACAGAAAACACAATTGTTAAGTATTTCAATTACTTACACACTTGATAAGAGAACATCATTAAAACTTATTTTAACATCTTTTAATCTGTAACAAAATGAATTTTAAGTCGGAAAAAAGGAAATCTTAAAAATACTTTTTTTAATTATAGTTTTTACACAAGTTTAGTTGTCTGTTGCTTTGCAGCTTTTTTAATAATTTGTAAATAGTGATTTTAAAAGACTATATATATATATATATATATATATATATATATATATATATAAATTTGTGTGTGCTCATGTGTAGCGTTCAAAATCCCATCTTTTCATCTCCGAGCATTCGTGACGCGTTTTGGTGCGTTATGCGGCGAGCAGTGCGGAAGGCTCCCGACACTTTTCTCTCCATCCTCCGTCCGGGGTTGCCCGAGGACACAGCACGTTACTGCTCGTAGTGAAGGGGAGGGAAAAGTCGCATCCCTTTCGTGTTTCCTGATTCAATTCATTTTCAATTAATATTTGGTTTTCTAAAATTGTTTAATTTTCTGCGTTTATTTGGTTTTTAAAATTTTTGAATTTTGTATTAAAATCCCACTTTGGTGATTATGTTCAAGAACTTTAGGGGGAATAGAAGATTTTTAAGTTTCTCCAAATTGTACTCCAAATTACGGTTGTCTTCACTTCATGATAAAGAATAGGACCTGATTTTGGAATATTTTTTAAGATATAAAAGTACTGCAACATTAATATTACATTCTGGCTTCGCTTTCCTAAGGAGAGAGAGCGCGTCTCATTTTATAATATTACTCATTTATACTTGATTTTAAACTATTTCTTGTGGTAAAGGGTGTTTTTTGAGAGGTATAGAACTTTAAATTGCAATAAAACAACGATGTATTATTCGATTGACATGAATTTTTTTTTATTCGAAAGATTATCTTGTGGCATTACATTTTAAATATGATCAAGCAAGGCGTAGATTCGTCGAATGGGCACAAAACGAGATTGCCGTTGTTCCCGATTTTCATAAGCGAATTTTGTTTGGCGATGAAGCGCACTTCTGGTTGAATCGCTACGTCAACAAACAAAACTGCCGCATTTCGAGTGAAGCTAATCCACAAGTGTATGTCGAAACACCGTTACATCCAGAAAAACTGACTGTTTGGTGCGCTTTATGGGCTGGTGGAATCCTTCTTCAAAAACGATCAAGGCCACAACGTTATAGTCAATGGTGATCGGTATAGAGCCATGATTACTAACTTTTTCATTCCTGAATTGAACAATCATGATGTCCAGGAGCTGTGGTTCCAACAAGACGGCGCAACATGCCACACAGCTCGTGCCACAATCGATTTATTGAAAGACACGTTTGGTGACCGCCTAATTTCACGTTTTGGACCTGTGAATTGGCCTCCAAGATCTTGTGATTTAACACCGCCAGACTCTTTTCTGTGGGACTATTGAAAGACATTGGTCTATGCGGATAAGCCACAATTCTTGACCATGTGGAAAACAACATTCGCCGTGTTATTGCCGATATACGGCCACAAATGTTGGAAAAAGTCATCGAAAATTGGACGTCCAGATTGGACTACATCCGAGCCAGCCGTGGCAGTCCTATGCCAGAATTCATATTTAAAATGTAATGCCACAAGATTATCTTTCGAATAAAAAAAATTCATGTCAATCGAATAATACATCGTTCTTTTATTGCAATTTAAAGTTCTATACCTCTAAAAAAACACCCTTTATAAAATGAGTTTCGCAATTTTGCTCGTATATCGTAATGCTAAATGAGCTTTCCCTTTACATGTTAAACGGAAAAGTTAATTTATTTGCAGAATATTTTGAAATTTTAAAAACGTTACATTATTACCAGATGTAATAAATTGTACAATATTGCAAATTTTCATAAAAAAGGAGGCATCTGCTGTCTGAAAATGAGTTCTGCGTTTAATTCAGGGTGTCGTACATTTGGCGAGGACAGCCTTTTTTAGAAGGAAGCGAGGAAGCGCTTTGTTTAGAAATTACTTAAAGTGATTCTCAAAATCCTTGCCTGGAGTCGTAGGAAAATTAAGAAAATGGGAAATAAACACAAATATTTCCTTGTTATCTGATTTGAAGCTATCAATTACAATGCAACAATATGCATTCGTCGGGGGGGTCATTTGTTGATATTAGGTCCCGATTTCATAAAAGAGTATTATTGGAGTAAAGGAGAATTTTTAAAAAGATTGCAAAACCTTTGTATTATATAAATATTAAGATCAAATCCTTTAACTGATTTTCTTCTCTAGTTTCAGACGAAATTAAATGCTAAAAAATTCAAATTTCTTTTCACTTTTACTTATCACAAAGCTTTCGTGCAACATATAATAATCTACGATCCGAGTGGTTCCATTCAAACTCAAACAATGTCGAGCAATTTGCGCTTAAGGTCTACAAAAACACATCAGAATTAATATGAAGCAAAAATTTGTTGTTGTTGACGAGACCCGTCGTGTAGGGGAGCGATGCACGTTAAATCTGTCGAGAGCTCAAACGTCCTTCCGTTGTAGTGGTGTGGAAATTAGGAAAGGGGAATCCCCGTTCAAGTGTCATCCTCGTCACTTGACCATGGTTCAAAATTACAAGGTCCGTAGTTAAAAGCCCTCGAGTAGCTGAACAGTGCGATGCTAATTTTCACTTACTCACTTGATAACACTAAAGACCAGCCATGTAAAGGGTGTTTTTTTTTTAGAGGTATAGAACTTTAAATTGCAATAAAACAACGATGTATTATTCGATTGACATGAGTTTTTTTATTCGAAAGATAATCTTGTGGCATTACATTTTAAATATGATTTCCTGCATAGGACTGCCATGGCTGGCTCGGATGTAGTCCAATCTGGACGTCCGATTTTCGATGGCTTTTTCCAACATTTGTGGCCGTATATCGGCAATAACACGGCGAATGTTGTCTTCCAAATGGTCAAGCGTTTGTGGCTTCTCCGCATAGAGACCAATGACTTTACATAGCCCCACAGAAAATAGTCTAGCGGTGTTAAATCACAAGATCTTGGAGACCAATTCACAGGTCCAAAACGTGAAATTAGGCGGTCACCGAACGTGTCTTTCAATAAATCGATTGCGGCACGAGCTGTGTGACATGTTGCGCCGTCTTGTTGGAACCACAGCTCCTGGACATCATGATTGTTCAATTCAGGAATGAAAAAGTTAGTAATCATGGCTCTATACCGATCACCATTGACTGTAACGTTGTGGCCTTCATCGTTTTTGAAGAAGGATTCCACCAGCCCATAAAGCGCCCCAAACAGTCAGTTTTCTGGATGTAACGGTGTTTCGACATACACTTGTAGATTAGCTTCACTCCAAATGCGGCAGTTTTGTTTGTTGACGTAGCCCTTCAACCAGAAGTGCGCTTCATCGGCACAGGTGTTGTAGCTTGGAGAGGTAGAGAGGGTGCCAGCACAGGTGTTGTCACTTAATCGAGGTTAAAAAAATTACGAGGTTCGCGCGAGTGAGTCTACGTCACACTATAAAGCAACACGAGAACTATTGGCAACGGACCTCGTAATTTTGAACCTCGGCCCACTACTTTGAATATAATATCCAAGTTGAACTCAACTCTCTAAATTTCCACATCGCACTAACGGGATACCTTTAGCCTGGAAGTTTCTCTTCACGTCGGGTCTTAATTGCCATCAGGATGCGAATTCATGACAGCAATAAAACTCGGTCACATGACTATTTAGTTATCGAGGCCACTTCTGTGCATGAAATAAATATATACCCAATTTCTATTGAGAAATTATGGCTTTATACAAAATGTGTAGTTTATAGCTTAATTTTTGTAATATTGTTATTGAGCGAGATCATAAAAGAAATGTTATATACATGAAACTGCATTAAAATGCGTTCATGGGAAAATTTAAGATAAAAAAAAAATACTTATTTGCCAAAGCGTTTTAAAGTTTTATAAAACAGAAATCTGGCTTAATACTTTGAGGTGAAACGAATGTTTCCAATAAAACAGCTTTACCCTAAGTAATTTAATTTTAACTGAAAAATGATTGACCTTGCTACAATTTACCTTAGCAGACATCATAAGCCTCACCGACGTACGTAACTACGAAAGAGTAACACCTGAGCAACTAAAAGTTAAAAGACAGCCTTCCCGGAACTATAACTCTAACGGCCGTATTAATATCAGGAAATTCCGCCAGTGTCTTCAAACAACCGGATACGAAGCACAGCATTCCTGGAATTATTTTTCAATATGTTTGCTCTCACTTCTATTGCGGTTCGGAAGATTTGTTTTTAAGACTTTCCTTTCTTCCCTGTAACCGATAAGATCAAAATTGAAGGCTAGGGCAGTTAAAGGTGACAGCAGAGAGCATACGGAAGATGCACGTTTTTCTGAATCAGAAAGGAAATTGCGGTTTTAAGGGTTGATGAGAATTTGCGGTTTTTTACGGTTGCCCCTCCGTAATTTGTAAAAACGAAGGTCTTGTGTTACCTAAGCATTTGAAAGAGAGAAAAAAAATAATGTGTGTTCTTTTGTATATAATGAAGTTATTATTAATCGCAGTAGGAGAGGAAAAAGCATGATATACAGAATCCTAAATTAGATCTTATGATACGCATGAGCTGAAAGCACATGTGTGGTAAGAATTTTGAATAGATAATAAATTCGCGTTATTATATATTAGAGAATACATTGTTTTCATTGTTACCTCTGTGAATGTCGTTAAGTCTTTTTTTTTTCTGCCTAAAAAAATATGTTTGTACTATAGTATCAATGAGAAGTTAAATTGTTTCTCATTTATAACAGGGGTGTCCAATCCCGGGCCGCATGTGGCTCGCCAGTACGTAAGTTGCAGCCCACCGACTCTTTTTTTTTTAAATTTAAATAGCAGGTTTATAAGTTTTTTCATTTTGATATTTATTTGAGGGTAAATGATATGTATATATATATATATATATATATATATATATATATATATATATATATACACACACAATGTGTTTGCCGGTTCTTGTTTTAAAATCCTTTTTGATAATAGAAATGTCTTTTACATTAAAATAGATTTATATTTTATCAAACAGTTACATTTGATTTTACTGTAATAAATTACTTTTTTAATAAATGCTGAATTGCACTCTGCGTAACCTTTACTACGGATGGTACATGATTCTCTGTGTGTGCGACCTTCATTTCTCCTTCTCCTTTTCCGCCCAAAAAGCAAGAGATAGTCAGATGTTTTTTAAAGTTTAAAAAAAAGCATCCAGGTCGGTTAAAATAAAGAGCAATGCATACTTAATTGTTTGCGAATGACAGTACAATTGAATTTCAACAATGAGTAACGAAAGATCAATTCAAAAGGAACACCGTAATTTTCAAGAAAATGGCAACTGTAATATTTTAAACATTTGATCATTGTATTATTATATTATGTAAACATTATATTATCTATGTCTGTATATGTGAAAAATAATGAAAACAATAATAATTCATTCTGTTTTAAATTTTCACTCCAATAAATGTTTTTTTGTTTCTAAATCTTATATAAAAGTACATATTTTTATGTGCGTCCCGCGAGATTATAATGTTTTCCTGAAGTGGCCCGCAAGGTCATTTGGGTTGGATATCCCTGATTTATGACATTCATCCGATCTTAAGTGTCCAGCAGTAGTGCACGGAGGAATTTTTCAGGAGGGGGGGGCAGGGTCGAAGTCCACCATTCCCGTATCATGCTCCAATACGTCACCCAACATTTGTCGATTTTCGGGAACAAAAAACAGTAAAAAACTAATTATTGAACAAATAATTAGCATTAATTAATGAAAGATTCTTTATATCAAATAATTAAATTTTACGTGCTTATATACATAGAATTATAATCAATCAAAAAAGAAATCAAGTGCTATGAGGGGAAGTCTGGACTCGAGAACCACCCTTTTTGTGTGCGCCACTGGTGTCCAGTATTTTTAACTTTAATTAGAGCAATCAAGTTTTACTTTAACGAGGATTTTAATGTTCTTTTCGTTCTAAATGATATTAGTGGAAATATTCAAAAAAGGACTATTAAAGACATTGCAAGCGGAATAAAACAGCTTCAGCCCCCTCTTGGAATGATCTGGCCACGGTAGCCGGCGTTGCCTAATCTTGGGATCGAGTCCAAATATCGCTGAAGACCCTCCGTGTAGAATGGCTGATGTAAATCTGTCGTGGCTCAAAGTCTTCACGTTAGTATGATGTGGAAGTTAGGAAAGTAGGTTGTGCTAGTTTAGGCGTAGTCTTTTCTCTTGAGCGTAGTTCAATGTTATATGAGGTCTGATTTAAAAAACACTCATTCACACTCCATAGCAACGCGAGGACTTTGATCTCCTATAGATTTAATATGTAAAAGTCTATGCGATAGGTTTTTAGGAAAATCTGGACACCAACCACGAGCGCGTGACTATAATAAAAATTATCCTATACTAAAACATACAACATGCACCTATAATTTCAAACTACATTTTTTAAGTTTTAGTTATATTCTTCATATAAGGCGCCTCAGGGGTGTTAAATTTCTTTAGAGGTCTGAAAATATAAACAGTTTGCAAACAGGTATAATTCTTTTAAATTTAAATTAAATGATTCGAATCTTTTACACACTATTTATAAAAGAATGGAGTTTCAGAAAATTATAAGATGTTTAAAATATAATAATAATTTTTTGCATATGAAAATTCTATGATAAATAGTAAGTATTTTTTGCGTTGCGCACGCTATTTTCTAAAATAGTAGCCTCTGATGTATAAAACTTTATAGAATTATAAAATACATCATACTCTTTAAACCCTACCTAATTTTAGAATTATATATCTTGTATTTCAAAAAATTTGTAAAATATTGTAATTTTTTAAATATTTTTTTTTAAATTTATTTTTTTTATTTATTAAAATATGTAAGTTATTCTATTTATATAAAAATAGCTACAGTGTAACAAGAATACATTTAACTTTATAAATCAACTTACAGCTAGTAATTAAAGCTACTATTTTAGAAAATAGCACGTGCGACTTAAAACTTAATATTTCTTATAGAAAAGTTTCTTACTTTCATATGCTTATAGTTTTTAAAACTATGATTATATTTTAAACATTTTATACTTTTCTGAAGCCCCATTCCTTTATAAATAATGTGTAAAAGATTCGAATTATTTAATTTGAATTTAAAATAATTATACCTTTTTGAAAATTGTTTATATTTTCAGACCTCTAGAGAAATTCAACACCCCTGAGACGCCATAATGCGCTCCCCTTTTTCATAACGAAAGAATCTGAAATGCACATGTGTTCTTTTATCTTTTGAAGTCATTCATTCGAAGAATTTCCCCCGCTTTCGAACAATGGTATACTGGAGACAATATGGGTGTGGGCTTGAGGAAGTTGTAAATAGTTCTGCAAACAGCTTCAGCTGTATTGTGGATGCAAATATGCAAATATGCTATGCTCTAGATTTTTGGAGAAAGGGTGGGGCTGGGGCACAATTTGCGGGTTAAGAAGGCACTTTCCGGCCCATATGAATTCGCGGGATTAGGAATCGGATGTTTATTCTTTTGCTAACTAACCGAAGCATTGATTTTGAAGTGAACATCGAAAGCTTCAGTGATTGCATTTTCTTGTGTTGAAATGGAGTTGATGTAGTGTTACTTTTTTAGTAGTAAATATAGCAGTTCATTCTTTTTAAGCAGTATGTTCAATATATTCCTGCCAAACAAATCACAGTGCTTGTTTCAAAACGGAATTCATTCGATTTGTGAAAGAAAATGAAAACTTTGCTGCTGTAAGGATATTTGATTTTGGAGGAAGCTCCTTACACACACACACACGAATGGTAGAACGAAATGAAATCGCAGTAATTAATATGCCAAAGAATAAATGTGCTTTGCTTGACGAATATTTTGTTAACTCCTTTACACGAAGCACATACAGCGTTGCGTATTCCCATAATACGCTTTAAATTGCTATAAACAAGGATAACCAATGAGCTATATATTAGTATTTCTCAAAAGTTTGATAATCGGATATTGATGCGAGGCCATTAGCAACGGTTCTTAAATTTTTCGCAATTTACACGGCTGATTGTCTAAGGGACCGTCCAGCTTCCCATCAAATATTAAGTCTCATTTATTTCCAACGACAGCAGAAAGTTATCGAACACATTTTCATCGTCGATCATTTCCCAGCTGTTGTGTTGAGATTCATTAGAATATATATTAATCACCTATATGTATAAAATTAAGCAGGAAGAAATTAAATAGTGTTAAATTTCAGAGTTTATTATATTAGCACATTCATCTTAGCTAAAATTAAATTTCATGTGAAAGTTGTGAATTGTGTGCTAAATGCTTTTGTGAAGAGCTAAGTCGAAATGGATCTATCTTTGTTGATAATTTCTTTAACACGCGCATCTTTATATTTATGCTGGGAAGTCGTAAGGACTTTTTGAGGCCCCGGGGCCCTTATGCAAAAGTAGGCCCTACCTGTGATCTTCAAAAGTAGGCAGTATATATAGTAACCGTTGTCAAATACTCGTACAAACGATAATTTGAAACAAATAAATGTGCACGACTCACAAACATTCACACGAACCGTATCGAACGAAAGCCAATCTTAACTAAATGAGATGAATGATTGCTAAAAGAATTAGGCCTAGACCTAGCCATGAACAATGGTCATCATATAATAATACATTCTTGCCACTTTTATCAATTGACATGCAGTTTGAAATTACCTGTCTTTTTTTTTAAAGAATACGTGCGGAAATAACATTTGACCATTAAAATTATCCGGATCATGATTTTATTTAGACTGAGTCGAGAACAAAACAAGCCCCTTCCCCTAGGGTGAGGCCCAGTTGGCCCTAAGGCGTCCCTTTATATATGAGCTTGTGACGAATACTGGCATTTAAAAGAAAAGAACAATATTAATTCCAAAATTCATATTCGCGAACTTATTTGAATTAGAAATGCGTCACAGCATTTTCCCCACTCTCTCATATTCACTGCGGCAGGCGATGCACGTTAAATCTGTCGAGAGCTGAAACGTCCTCCCGTTGGTGTGGTGTGGTAGTTAGGAGAGGGGGGTGCCAGCTCAGGTGTCGTCCACGTCACTTGACTATGGTTCAAAATTACGTGGTCCGTCGCCAAAAGCCCTCGTGTAGCTAAACAGCGCGACGTTAATATTCAATCAATCAATCAATCAATCACTGCGGCAGCCATCTTGCGTATTAACGTAAGAATCCTCAACATTGCTTCTAAATAAAGAAATATTTAAGTTGGGGTTTATTTTTGCATCATATGTAGGTCTTGGGAAGTTTTCGTCCTCAATTTTCATAATGGGAAAACTTTGAGGGTTCTCTGATTTTGCTCGTCGGACGTTTTATCTGAATTTTTATAATTCAATTTGATTTGCATATTTTGGATTGAAATTTTATTTTAATTTAAATTGAAAGAAATGCTTCGAATTTCTGTTGATGGATAGCGTTTTTCAATTCCTACTATTAGGTCACACTCTCTATACATTTATTTATTTATCTTGGTAGAATTTTCAATCGTGAATAAAATGCATTTTAAAACGCTCAATTGAGCTGAAATTTTATATACTTGATTATTTTGGATGACAATACAATAATTTAATTATTATTAATAAAAATTGATTAAAACTAATTATTTAAAGAATTACAAGTACAGCCACGATGGCATCCTTTTTGGCGACTTGTGTCAAAACTTGAAAAGGTTTTTTTCTCACGTTTTAAAACATTCAGTTGAACTGAAATTTTATATACACGATTGTTTTGGATAACAATACGATACTTTTAATGATAATTAATAAAAATTAATTACCACTTAATGTTGTGATTCTGTCATATGAATATACATATTTATATTAATTGTAACTAATAAAAAGTAGCTAAAATAAAATTTTTCTTTGTTGATATAAGTAGGAATTGTCTTAAATTTTTTTTTTTTTACATTACTTGTTATAAGTTCAGTTTCCTACCTACAGTGAATTTTTAAGAAATTACAAGATGCATTTTCATATATCAACTTTATTATTATGAACGCATTCATTTCAAATGCCTTTTTTTTTTTTTTTAGGTGCGATATACTGGTTACAGAGACAGACCAGTAGATGAGCGTCAAATGCGCTTTCAGACGGCGTGCCGGGAAGGCCATACTGAAGTGGTAAGTGGAATTCTTTTTTTAACCATTGTTTACAAACCTCTCTGATGTTTTAAGTATTTCTCAATATTTGTTTCATTTGTTTAAGCGTAGTATTTATTATGTATTAGGAATGGCGATTCTCTCCGAAAGAGATCGATTTTTAAATCGATTCGAATCGTAACCTGATGAATCGATTCACAAAAAAATCGAGGTCTAAAAGATTGATTTATTTTTAAAGTCTGCATTTACAATGTAAATATAAATCCATTTTGTGAAAAACATACCATAACAAACGATCTCTTATCAGTGAAATCAGTGGGGATTTTTTTAGTTCAGGGAATTCGACAATTACAACTATTTTTATTACCACATCAAAGTATCAGGTATAAAAGAAGATATTTATTTTCTAAATGTATTTGTTACATTCAAATGTTTAGGAAATAGATTTTATAGCTTATATAGTTCCCAATGATTAATAACTAAGCTTTTTTAAAAACAACAGTCTTGTCAAGTCTACTGGAATCCAAGCGGTTCCGCTCATCACTTGCGATGTTGCCGGCAATCGGAAAAAAGGCGCTCACAAGGAATAGATGATCACATGACACTCATATACATCATGACCATTGAGTGAACGTGATAAGAGCTTTTTCTGTTCTTGCCAGTAAAGCATAGGATCCTACTTCAGAAGCACAACTGCCTGCGATAAATAAATAGTGTTTAAATTCTTCGTTTTTTATGGTTTTTACCAAAACGGGAAAAAATCGTATGTCGATTTTCTAGGATGAAATATCGATTCAATGCTACATATCGATTTAAAAACGATTTTTTTGGCCCGAGAAATCGATTTTTCGATTAATCGATCGCAGATCGCCTTCCCTATTCTATGTACTACATAATATTTAATTAGCTGTTTATATTCTTGACTGTGTAAATCTTAATGCGAACTAATTTTCCATTATCTTTTTTAGTCATTTATTGCTACCGGAACAAACTTACACTTAGTGTTTACCCCAAGTTCAAATGGTTACAGTGAGGGATGCGATTTCAATAAGGAACAAGGAAAGGTAAATGTTTTTTTTTTTAATTTTAATTTTAAAACATGTTAGTAGAATTTTAAGATCAAATTTAAAGTGATTGCATCTTGATAAATAAAAAAGTTCGTTGACAGAAATAAGATGAATATGGAATTATAAGTTTAGAGAGGGGAAAAATAAAAGGTAATATGGTTACAAAACCTTACGGTTTTTAAGTTAGAATCTGCAAACAGTTACTCAAATAAAATTTGAGTAACTGTTTGCAGATTCTAACGTAAAAACGTAAGGTTTTGTAACCATATTGTGTGAATTAATAATGAAGTAACGTTATATACTAAGTGTGTGTGTGCTTATGTATAGTTATTATAAACTATAAGATTTTGGTAGTCTTCAACAAAAGGATATCACTCTTCCATATTGATTTAACATTTCTTTCAATTTTCCTCAAACTGCAATTTTAGCAACTTGGAATCGATTTATTTTAAATTTTTACACAAATTAGGATAACAATGCAAAAAAAAAAAAAAAAAAAAAAAAATGGGTTGACGTAAGATATTAAAACCATTTTCCTTTTTTTCTCCCGTTTTATTCACTTGTTTCATAAGTTTTCACTGATTTTGTTTGAATTGGCTTTCAGACTTCTCTATATCTCGCGTCTATTATTTAAATATTGGTTTCTTTTCATTCTCATTTGAGAAGGTTATTTGAACAGTGAACATTTTTCAACTTGGAAAAATATATTTAATTCGAACGCTGATTTAACTTGTAGACATTCTTTTTCACTTATCTATTCAAAAGGCACTTTTTTCTCAATCCGACAGAAGGGATTCAAGGAATATTCAGAAAAGGTATTTACTTTGGTTTTTTGATTTTAAAAAGCTGCATTTTTAGAATAAAAATCTGGATTGTATTAAGAATTCTACAATTACATTCATAAACATATATTTTATTATATAAGTATTCAACTCTTGATGAGCCAATATCAGTGTCCATAATTCCTTCACTCGTTAATGAATACCATAAAAGACGCTTCCTATTGTCTTATCGATTCCAAGAAGCGTTTGTTGAGTCTTCAGGATGCGGTGAGAAAGACAAATGGAACGGAAATTATACATTCTTTCATAGCACAGCAGATTGGATGATGTCAAGCAGTGATCAATCCTACTCTCTTTTTGGGACCGATCAGGTCGTTATGTTATTAATTTCTTTATAGCGTAAAAAAATTGCGGTGACTTTCTTTGAGTAAATGTGATTCGATTTTCTCTACCTAAATTTAAATAGTAAGAAGCAGACAAACTTTTTTTCAGACGGAAATATGTTTCTCGGTTTTCAAATAATTGTATGATTTTTTTTAGTGCACTTTATTGTTCGTATCACATGCTTAAAATTTAAACATTTGATATTATAAATGAAAATATTTTTAATTCTTGCCATTAAAATCCATTTGCCAATTTAAGTACAGGAAACAGAATAGGAACTATTTCTATACTACATAGAAGAAAAAAAAAAAACTGGGAATTTAAAAGAGTATTTGGTAAAATTTAAAAACTATTGCTGTTTTTTTAGGTATGTTTGTGAAGTCAATATATGATTATTAATACTAAAACTTTTTTTTTGTCCTTTTTAAGGTCTTATAATGCCAAACAATTGAACTTAAATTCAAATAATTTTTCAGATTGCAAAGTGTGCAACATTAAATATGATTTACTATCGAACAAAAGTGTATCATATTTCGTTATAATACTCCCTTCCATCTGAATCATTTAATCTTTCGCCTTGTATATACTGCAATGCGAAATGTTTTTCCAAGTCACTTGTGGAAAATCAATGTGTTATTGTAGATGCAACATGAGATAAAAGGGTTCCGTAAAATCCGGCGTATAACGCGTACCTATACTTTCAAGCAGTAATTTTTGATTTTTTGATAAATTCGCCGTATAACGCACACCTTCTTTTTACAAACAATTCTGAAATGTACATGTGCAATGCTCTTATGTTTCAGTCATATTTTCAAGGTATTATTTCAAAAACTTGAGAAAAAAATAGTACACTTCTAGAATTAACAACCCTTTTAAGATTTTCAGGAAGATATTTACTTTTCAAGAAATATATTTCGATATATGTTGAAGTGTAATTTTTTTAATGCTCATCTTTTTTTTTTAATTATTTTTTAAGTTTCCACTTTCATAACTGTGGTATAACGCGCAACCCCACCGGATTTTACGGTATATATACCGTATAATCTGGGATATAACGTGCATAATAATAATAAAATCAAAATTTACGGTTGCGCGTTATACGTAGGATATAAAAATGATGGCTTTAAAAATAAGTAAAAGATGAGCATATCGAAATACTGTTTATTTTCAAAGAAAATGACTTACTTTTTATGAACTTAAAGGGCTGTAGTTCTAGAAGTGTTACTATTTTTTCTCAAAATCTTGGGATAATACATCGAATAAATGACTTCAAAACACTAGAGAATTGCATGCGTACATCTCAAGTTTCTTCGTAAGAAGGGGTTGGGCGTATGTATGTCATATAACAATGACATACACATAAAAATTTAAAAAATGCAGTTTGAAAGTATAGATGTGCGTTATATATATACTCCCGAGTACACGATATATGATCCAAATTCTTGTATAAATGAAAAATGTTCAGTGTTTGGCGAAAAAAGCCTAAATTTAAAACTATATTTGCCTCTTTGAAATTTCTAAACCTTCCAGAAATAACCAGTTTTTCAATGCAATCTACAGGCATAAAATCCTTTAGCTTTGCAGTATGATTCTTCAAGATTTTGAAGTACAGAGCATAGCAACCAAGTAATTCCATGGAATCAGCCAAGGACATTTTAGTTAACCATTGAAAATACACCCTAAGCAGCCATAAAATTGTCATTTAAATGGCTCCACACCCTCAGAGTTTTCGTTTAGATAGGAGAACATTGTGTGATTGATAAGTATGGACAATAGAAGAGGGAAAAGGTACATTCTACCCCGACTTATCTACTCCTACAGCGGATGGACCATCCCTTCAGGGTAGACCATTTCCAAAGAAGGGCAACTTTCTTGTAGACGAGTTGGCTGCGGTCGGCACCTAAATAGTTCGCCTCCCCCTAAGAGCTTTCTGTGAATGCAACCTTTAATTTAGAATGTGCGTGCTTTACAAGTCGGCAGAAAAGAAAGGAGTAATTTCTTAAGTGTTTGGTCATTTATCTCTCTTTTAAAGGGTTGCTTATTTTATTTTTAAAAAAAACTCTCTGTAAATAAGGTGTTAGCAACTGATGAGGATATGTTGTGATGGGTAAAATGCTTTCGGTTTTTTTAAGAAGGGATGTTTAGTAAAGGGGTGGCCAACCCCAATGACCTCGCGGGTCACTTCGAAAAAACAATATAATCCCACGGGTCGCATATTAAAATATATATCTTTATATTACATTTGGATTTATTGCAAACATTTATTGGAGGGAAAATTTAAAACAGATATTGATATATTATTTTATCATTGTTTTTCATGTATATAAACACATGGGTAATACAATAATATTGCAATGATTAAGTAATGTTTTATTTATTTAATTAGTGACATATTAATTTCTTGCAAATCGATCTCAATGCATGTATTTGCGCATCGTAATTGATGTAACAGGTTTTCGGACGTTAAGTTTGAACGCGATTTATGTTTAGTAAATTTCAATTTTGAAAAAAAAAAGATTCGCAGTAACAGAAGCAATTTGATAAAGAAGTTATGAGATTTATTTGTTAAAAAAAACCTCTAAAAACAAAAAACAAAAAAATCTTGCACAAATAGTTAAAAGTTTTGCAACTATTACACACAAGTCATTATTTTTAACTATTTTAAAGTTGTAATGAATCTCGCAGGCCGCAAAATTATTCATGATGGGCCACATGCGGCCCTCAGGCCGTCCACCCCTGGTTTAGTAAATCGTGTTGGGGGGGAGGGGTATTTAGATTTGAAGCTAGTGAACGGATAATTTTGAGAGATCAAATTTTCCCCCTTTTCTTATGCAGCGAAATATTGACGTTTTAGTTGTAAAGAAAGTTATATTAGAGCAGGGGTGTCCAACCCGCGAGTAATTGAATAATTTTGCGGCCCGTGAGATGCTTTACAACTTTACAACTATTTTGTACAATATTTTTTTTGTTTAAAGAGGGTTTTTTTTGTAAAAAATAAATCTCATAACGGTTATTATTTTATCACGTTGCTTCTGTTACTGCGAATCTCTTTTCTAAATTGAAGTTTATCAAACATAAATCGTGCTCAAACTCAACGCACCAAAATCTGCAACATCAATTACGATAGGCAAATACACATGCATTAAGATCGACTTGCAAAAACTAAGTGAAAGAGTTGAGAAACAGATATCTCACTAATTAAATAAATTAAACATTATTTGATCATTGCATTGTTATTATTATGCTATCTATGTTTGTATACATGAAAAACAATGAAAAGAATAATATATCATTCTGTTTTAAATTTTCACTCTAACAGATATTTGTAATGGATCCAAATCTAATATTAAGATATATATATATATATATTATATGCGGCCTGCGGGATTGTAAAGTTCTTCCGAAGTGGTCTACGAGGCCATTTGGGTTGGCCACCGCTGTGTTAGAGGATTCCTTATTTTCGTTAAGTAATGCATGTGCATAGGTGTGTGAAATTGTAATAGTGTAGATGAAAAATCTTTTGTTATAAATGTTTAATGTTAAAACTTGACTACTTATAACAGATAATTATATATCTTGTTGAATAAAGCTTAATCATAGGGTGCTCAATGAATGACGTGTTAACATGTTTAAGTTGATTCGTTAAACTTGGGTATGATTATTTTTTCGTCTTAAAATTTAATTTCTGGTTTCTTGAATAAAAATTATGCAAAATACTTATCCTCTTTCGATTTTGATGTGTATTGATTTCGAGTTTTCTTTTAGAAAATTTTTTTCATTACTTATGTTAATTTTCTTTCTTTGTTTTATAGTAAAAAAAATTGAATGATTTAAGAGTAAGAATATAATTAAATATAAATATCCTCTCCGATACAACATTGTTATTTTAACACATATACACCTGTTTCTGGAATTAAGAAATATTCAATAAACGCGCGCGCGCGCTTAAAGATAAAAGTCGTCTGTTCAAAATTAAGACTTGCTCAGTGTAGAATTATGAGACACAATGAACAGTGTGTTTTATATAGAAAAATATTGTAAAATCGGTTTTATGTATGGTAGTGAAGTTAAAATGTATTAATTTGTGTGGGCATTTTGTTTATAGAAATGTACATTATTTGATATCGATTTTTAGATATCAAATACAAAAAACACTAGGTTTCAAGTTCTGTTAATTAGCGATTAAAGTAGCACAAACTGAAATTTTGATCACGCTAATATGTTATATAAATATAAAATATTTCAATGTGTTAAAAATTCATTTAAAAAAGATAAGTTAACCTCTTTACACAGATTTTTGCTTTCAGTTGTGGCAGTATTTGTCGTTATAGTTAAAATTGTTTTCTATGGTCCATCATTCACGTACGATGTTGAAAAAAATTCATTAAATTAATATCAATCCGTAGAAAAATTGTTATTAAAGGCTATGAATTAGTTCACTTATTCCAAAAGATCCAAGTCATTCATTTTTTAATCTGAATTTACAAAAATTAATATTACTTGAATCTAATGTTTGGTTTTCTTTGGATCTTGTGAAAATTTTGCTTTGTCTGATTTTCAAACATGCTTTAAAATTGTTGCGACTGTCAAAGATATCAATTTCAATACTTTCGCTAATTTTTCTGGGAGTTATTTTCCCAATTGACCGAACATCTTTGAAAATGGTGGTACAGTGTAGCTTGATATAATGGCCGCGTATATTGTACACTGCTGGTGCTTTTCTAGTTCGGAAAATTCGAGATGAAGATCGATATTTAGGGGCTGGCCTTCATTCTTGGAGATGATGTGCTTCAGAGTCTGCGCAAGAATACTCATCAGTTGACTTCCGTAGGGAAAATTGTTCCCTATTTAGCGCGGGAGGATATTTTTTGCTTCAAGGGATTGTGATAAAATAAAGTTCTATTTACGTTTCGAAATTACTCCAAATGAGCGAACAACATATTTTTTTTAATCACTTATAAACAACGAGGTAGTTATATTAAGTCCCCCCCCCCCGAATGTTCACATAAAGGTACTTACTAATATCTGGGGAGAGGCAGAATCCAAAGAAAAGTCTTTTGCATTTTTTTCTCCTACAAAATCTGGTTAAATCCCTTTCACTACTGACTGCAAACGAGACATTTAGTTTCTTTCTTGAAAAATTACCCAAAACTTCTGGCATTTCGAGGTTAGTTTTCTTGGGGGGATGTATTTTTTTATATAAAAGTGATTTTATAACATTGAAGATTTTCCTGCATTTGACAATTAATAAATGTGTTGCCATATCGGTGAAAAGCAAGAAAGATCAATGAATGTAAATTTTTTTTCAATATTACCTTTAGGCCTTGTAAATTACAATCATAGCTGCAGATCTTACAGTAGTAACTTACACAGAAATCTCTTATGGGGGGCTGAGATGTTAAAATTCTAAAAAACCTCATAGATGAAGGTTCTGAAAGATAATCTCTTTGGTTACAATTGAAATCTGATGTCAATGGAGGGGGTCTATTGAGATCTCAAACTCTTCCTTTGCGTACACAACTGACCACACAGTCAAAAATACCATTTATTTAAGATGACCTATATTAGACCACACTGGCATTTTAATCTCATAAGCAAGGGTATAAAAGGAAAAAATAAAATGTTTGAGGGTCATTAATTAAGAATAGCTTAAGATCAATGGCCTAGCTAGCTCTGAGGGGGCCATGTATCGAAATTCCTTCGGGGCCCTTTTTTAGATACGAGAGCCATGTTAGTGAGACTGTAGTTATGCATGTTGAAGCGCCTATAGCGTGGGGGCCCCGTATCATTGATACAGCGGTAGCTACGCCCCTGCTTACGATTGTCTTAATTTACAAAACTTCTTTCGGAAAATCCTTAATGAAGACAAACTAAAGCCAGATCTACTTCGGTATTATACTTTGTAACTACAATCCTCTCATGTAACTTCAATTTCAAAATCCAATAAGTAAAATTGGATTGAAGGCTCATAAAAAAAGCCTTTTCATCCGCTTGCTGCTTTTTCAATATGGCTGCTACTCAAAGATAATGTCGCTCTCCGTCAAAGCTATCAGTCTTTTGCTTAAACACTCTATTCCCCCTTCCAATATTTGACAATGCTTGACCCCCAACAACCTTCCCGACTGCGATACCGGGGGAGAATATTTGTCACACAGCGGCGTTCGTTTCTTAGTAGTGGAGTCACAATATGCCCCTGTGTCGGTGTCATTGAAGCGACGGGGAGTGGGTACATTCAATTGTATCGATTTTATGATCCTGTGAAACACGGTTAGTGTTTTCATTCGTCGGGGCTGCATTATCATAAAGAGTCGCCGCCCCGATCCCGTTGCCCCTGACAACAAAGAGGGGGGGAACGTGTCTGGGTGGTGTTCTTGTAAATTCGTGATTCGGAGGAAATCGATGAAGATACTTCTTGTAGCCAAGGGAAGATAATAATTAAGTTGGACGCCAATTCTTGAAAATAAGGATTTGGGAAGTAGAAACACTAAAGGTCAGCATTGAAATGCTCCGTGATTGAGGGTGTAGAAATTCTTAAATGTACTACAAGGAGATAAATTGGAAAAAAAATGTTAAGTACAATTTGATTAAAAAGGTCCAGATCAGCAATCTTGTAGCTGAGGTGTGCCGAGCCAATCTACCAATATGATTCATGATGCCGCACTATAGGAAATATTTGAAACAACCCGATTCCCACTGCAATGCATGGTTATGGAATAGAGGTCAATAATGAATATTTACATTTTGATTATTTATTAATTTTTCATCATTTAAAGATATTTAACAAAAAATAAACATAAAATTTAACCTCCTTCAACATAGATAAAAAAAAATTAAAACTGCACATATATTATACATCTTGAATGTTTCAAACATTTATTAAAAAAAATAAAGCAATATAAAGCATTAGTATTACTTCACACAATACAGTTAAATAAAAAATATTTTAATGCAAATCTTGTCCCTGCACCATTGTACTTCATGTCGTAACATCAGCAGTATAATTCGACACAAATGAAAATGTTCAGTTGTTAAAAAGCGTCTTAGCGGAGTCAGAAAAAATTTGTTCGCTTAGGTATGTAGATCAAAAAGAGGAAAAGTGAGTGAATATTAACGTCACACTGTTCAGCTATAAGAGGGCTTTTGGCGATGGACCTTGTAATTTTGAACCATAGTCAAGTGACGAGGATGACTCCTGAGCTGGCACCCTCTCTCCTAACTACCACACCAACAGTAGGCCGTTTGAGCTTTCGACAGATTTAACGTGCATAGCTCCCCAACACGGCGGTTCTGTAGTGGTACTTGGCTCAAATTTGTGACATGCCAGCCACTATCCGATACCTTGACCACTAAGCTACCGCGGCCACTCAAAGAGAAAAGCAGAGCACATGCAATTTTCTTCAAACCCTAACTGTCGATTTGGTAGTTATTTTCCAAATTTTTTCATAATTCCGCTAATGTTGCTTTTCATAATACTGAAGATGTTGGTTTAGGGTCTCATTTCAAAATTATCAACTTCCATCCATTCAAAAGTTGCCAAATTTGTAGAGTTTCACTGAGAATTATACCGTCATAGGTTGCCAAAGAATTATCTAGATACTTTTATACAATATCCAGTTCGTAATGAATTTAGAATTTAATGTGTATTTTATAATCTGCTTGAATCAGAAACGACAGAATCAGAAGTGGTCCCAGGTTTTTTTCTTGATTAACGTATTTGTACTTTTGTATATAATGGGCGTGGGTTGATTGATTGAATATTAACGTCGCACAGTTCAGCTACACGAGGGCTTTTGGCGACGGACCACGTAATTTTGAACGTAATGGGCGTGGGAGTCTTATCCATTGTATATTTAATCAATATTTTTTAATAATAATTAAATTGAATATGGTATTGATTCTATCAAAAAACAGTTGCTATATCCTAATAGTTTGAGTTATAAACCTCATTTTATACATATCACCAATATAAGAAGGAATATTTTTGTTGATTTTATTAAAATGGCGTGTTAATGTTGAAAATAGTTTTTTTTTATATTTGATGCTAATATTTTCCTGTTAGATATTAAGATTTTTAAGCGATCTGTATGCCCCAATCTCGTCTTTGCATCGTAAAAAAGCTATTGTAATCGAAAAACAGTACAATAAAATTCTTTGAGGAAAGAAATCATGGATTTTCTATTCTATTTTTTTATGAAACAATTTTTTTAAATACTATTTAAAATTAATGGAATTTATATTTAACACTTAAAACAACATCTTTCATGTGTAATATAGATTAAGAAAGTAATTCACGGAAGTAAATTATCAGACGTTATTTACTTTTTGATTTCCTCTTCATTTGATCAGTTTATCCTCGAAGTTCAAGAAACGAAGACATCCTTTCTCGTAATAAGTTTAAAAAATGAAATTAAAAAAACATTTCACGTCAAATCACATTGTTCAGTTATTTTTTCTCCATTTCTTTGTTTTATTCACGAAGAAAAACTGCACGGGTAATCTCATAGCGCGTGTTACTTGGAGAGGAAATTACCTGTGGATGGCTCTTCAGTACCGGAAAAATATCATTCTTTCTGTCATGAATCCCTAAATTAATCATCCTGCAGGTACTTAACGGTACATTAACCACGGAAGAGAAGGGGGCACGCCATTTAATAATTAAGGTCCCTGTATGTTCTGCATCACAGGAAATGCGTGGGCAGGTGAAAGGGGATCAGGTGCACAGCAAATTGACCGTAGTCGATATGAGATTATCTTATCTATACCTAAAAAAACATCGAATTAAAGGTATTACTTTTCAATCATAATGTTAGTTTTTTGTTTAACTTAAAGAAATTCACATTAAGAAAGAAAAGGGGTGTTTTTGTCAAAGCATTAGTTCATATAAATTATGATTGTTAAAAATGGCTATAACAGTGGAAAATATTCCATGTTCATAATTAAAGGTTTATATATATATAAGAAATTTATATCATATATCTAAAACAAGAAATAACGTAATAAAAATAAAGGCTAAACATGAAGATCAAATTTATATATATATGATCAAATTTATATATATATATATATATATATATATATATATATATATATATATATATATATATATATATATATATATATATATATAAAACCTTTAATTATGAACATGGAATTTTCCACTGTTATAGCCATTTTGGTTGTTTGTCATCTCTCTTGGCATCTATCTTTGCTGGCTAGTTTAAAAGATACGTTTATGTATATTCAGGTTTTTTAACTCGGTGTATAATAGCTTTCCATTAATTTCTAGACTCTTGGAAAAAGCTCTTGAGTAAAAATTTTGAAAAATACTTTTCTTACGTAACTGTTTTAGGAATTTTCTGCTTTAAGATATTAGGAAAATTTGTTGCAGAATAGTAGTCACAGTGGTTTTATCATACTTTCTGTGAATTTTTATATACTTTGAATTTTTGTTTATTTTATTTGATTTTTCCTTCGGAGTTGCAAAGGGGGGAGATTGGCGCCTTCACACTTATTCGTTCCCAAGTCCAAAATTGCTTTATGACTTGCTAGGTTCCTTTTTGTAGTTTTTTGTATTTTTCTATAAATTCGATCTTCATGTTTTGCTTTTATATTTTTGTTATTTCTTGTTATGTTTTCATTATCTATTATTTCTTGTTTTTGATGTATTATATAAATTTCTTTCATATATATATATATTTCACGCAGTAGTTTTTTTGAGCTGAAATGTTTGTTTATTTGATGGTTAATTAGAATATTTTAATGTTATAAGTCATATGTCCGATTTCTTTTGTGAGTTTAATAAAGTATATAGATATCGTTTTCGAACTTAATATGTTTTGTCATGAAATGTATTTTTGGTATGTAAATACTGTCAGTATCGTCAGTCACTGAATTATTTCGCCTTTTTTTTTCATCTTGTTAAAGTACTCTTATGGCGTCTGACTCAGAACCGTGATTTTGAAAAAGCATATAAATGAATATATATTTTTTAATATTAAGTGTCTGTTCAATATGAATATGCATATAAAACTTTGAAGGATATTATTATAATAAAAAATTATTCAAAAGATTTTTTTTTTTGGCAAAAGTGGGAGAAACTGACATGTTTTCAAAGTATTCTACTTTTAAGAAATAGGCTTCTATAATATTTTTTTGTTTATATATATAGAGAGATAAAACTTATATAAAAAGCCTGAACTAGGATTTTTGAGAAATTCATATTTTCCGAATTACGATCAGTTGAAATAATGACCGGTGTTTGGTAATTTCTCGGATGTAATATTAAAATATCCATAAATCAACTCATATTATATATTTCAAAAATTCTAGTTCGGGCACTGTTGACAAGTCTTATATGTAGGCAAATATTATACTAGAATTTTTTTTCATAGATGGATAATGTTTTGAAAATATATAATTTTCCCCCTCATTTTTTAACAAAACTGTACTTAAAAATTTTTTATTGTAATATTCTGAATACAATTTCATATGTATTCTTATTCAGCAGACACAGAATATAAAGAAAATCATATGTACTCTTTCTCAAAAATACGGTTCCGAATGTAACCAGTTTCCTTAAACATTTTAGTTTAATATAATTTAAATGGTGATTAAACTTTATTTGGCATATTTAAAATGCCACTATTTTTTCCCAACAGTTTTTAAAACCAACTTACGATTCATAAATTGTCTTTTCACTAATCAGTATTATGTATTCTGAATGATTTCCCAAATAAAATTGGTAGAAAATACTCGAGTAAAGCATAATTATAAGTAGATAACACAATTTATAATTTACCAGTCAATTTATATTTTATTACAACTGGTTCTGCAAGAACTTTAGGACAAACTAAAATTCTAAGACTTTCGGTTCAGTTTATTGCCGACAAAAGTCACTCTCTCTTAGGGGTTTCCTTTAGGCATTTGTAGGAGTGCCCTATCTCTGCAATTCTTTCCCCCTAAAGATACGTTCTTGACCTTGAAATTTTCGGCCTCGTTGTATACTATTCTTGGCGCCACGTCGATTTCAATTGCCTTTTGAAAAGAACCATAGAAGATTAGCTATAAATTCTAGCAGTTATCCCAGACCGCAAAGACGTGCGTTAAACCGTTAAAATACTTCAGGATGGTTTAACAGCTGCCTATTTATTATTATTGCATGCTGAACATTGGTATTTGAATGTAGTCCCATTTACGGTAAAGGAAAATAGAAAGAAAAAAACTATTTAAGTTTTTTTTATGAAGACTGGATTGTTAAAAACGGTAGAAAACCGATATAGGCCCCCTTTGCCTAATTTTGACAACACTTCATGAGCGTATTAAAATATTGCGTCATCTTGTACAGTGGCGCAAACAGAAATTTTCGAGTGGGGGGGAGGGATCCAGGGTCGAAAGTTCACCATTCTCGTATCAGGCTCCAATACGCCGCCCAACATAATTCTTTTTGATTTTATCAATTTTCGGGAACAAAAAAAACATTAAAAATTAATTATTGAATAAATAACTAGCATTAATTAATAAAATGAATTATTAATAACAAATTAAATTTTACGTACTATTCACACAGGATTGTAATCAATCGGAAAAAATCGAGGTCTTTGAGGGGGTGCCCCCCCTTGTGTGCGCCACTGATTTTGTATGAATCCATACTCTTTTCATGTTTCTTCACTTAATTAACAAATTTAGTTAAAAGTAAACTTGGAATAATACTGGAAAGATTTCTTAATTTATTGAATATCTCTACTTTTGAAAAAGTCAACGATTTAAACATTGATTAAATTAATATTAGAGCATTATACTATCAGAAAATGTGTTCCAAGCTGGGGTATTGTCCTTTAGCGTTAATAGATTTGCAACGGCTAGGCATGGTTTGCAACGATTGTCTTTTCGTTTAGAATGAATATTTTATAGTAAAAAATGTTTAGATTAAAAATATATAATTCAGAAAATGTTTTTATTTTTAAATATTTGTATTCCTTTCTCCCATAGAAACTAAAATAATTTTATTGAGTTTGTTTTATCATATATTACTTTAAAATAACTTTAGTTGGTTAAAAAAACCGTTAAATTTCAAAGCACGGAGACCAAAGTCTTAAGCACATTTTCTAATAGAAAAGTGAGCCCAGTATTTCATGAGTTAGTAAGCTTATAGCAAATAGATCTACTTTATTATATTGAGTGTTTTTAAAATTAAATTTTGTTACAAAGGTATTTTCTAAAAGTTTTTACAGAAGTAATTTACATTGAAGCATAGAAATGAAATGTATAACGTTTTCCATTTAAAAATAGATTAATGCAAAAAGACGTTCGCACTTTATGGAAACAATTCTGTAATTTGTTTTCTTTTAATTGGAATATTAAATAAAATATTTATTTTGAAAAATTGTTCTTAAAATTGATAGGTGGTTCGAAGGTTACGTAATTGCGCTTTCCGAGGAAAACTTTTCGTATTAACAAATTATAGAGCTGTGTAAAAATACCGGTACTTGCATTAAAAAAAAAAGTAATTTATAATTTAATAAATTTGAAAAAAGTGTCCAGCTGAAAGTAAAAATGAGAACAGGAATACGAAATCATCCTATGGCTGTTGAAACGCAGGCAACTATCCAGAAAGTGCTCCGATCCTAAAAGAAAATCCGCCGACTCTTTAAGATTCATTGCATTGAAACTAGGAGTGTCTTCCGGCACTGTAAGTGAAATAATTCATACAGATTTAAAGTTAAAAATGTTGTCTAAACATAAAGTTCATCTGATTTTGCCTAAGCATATTCCTGAAAAAAACAAACAAATTGTTTAAAATTACATTAAAAAAAATACCTAGATGCTTATAAAAAAGGAAATTAGTGATAACACTCGATGAGGTATGGGTATATTTAAGTGACTGTAATAAAAGATAATTTTTTTTTATTGCATAAGTAATGGGAATGACCGTGCGAAATGGCTTCGTCAATGTACAGAAAAGCTCCCAAAGGGATTCATTCCTGATAGCTGCAGGATTTCGTTACAAAGGCAAATTAAAAATAATAAAAAAAGTCTCTAGTAAACCCAAAATGAATTAACTCTACTATCAGCAGAATATCTTAAAACTAATTTTTTAAGAAGAAATTTCAGCCTTATAAGAAACATTGAACATTGATAAAATTGAGCTTTATATGAACAAAGTCTCTTAATTACCCGTCTAACTCAACTGCCGCTTATTTAACAAAGAGAGTATAAAAACCAGGAATAAAATGTATCTCATTTGATGAAATACTTGTAAAATCACCAGACGCTTCTTCAATAGACTTTTGTGCTTTCGGTTTTATTAAAACGAGCCTTAGGAAAGCGACATCCAAGGACTCTGAACGAACTTTGGAAAAAGGTTCAAGAGGAAGGGTGTAAAATTAGCGTGACAGTACTGGGAAAGAGGTTACTTTCTTGGGAAAATTCCAGCGGGATTGTCGAGAATCATGGCTATCAGATAGAAGCGAATCGCCACAAAAAATAAGGTATTTATTTATACCCCCCCCGTCCAGTAATATTAAAAAAATTAAATCAATTTCTACTAAAAAAAATTTATTTTGGTTACTTTTTATCAAAAATAATTACAATTCATATACATGTGTATACTTATCATAGAATCACAACATAAAAATCGAAATTAATTTCTGTTAATTATCATTAAAGTATCGTATTGTCATCCAAAACAATCGTGTTTATAAAATTTCAGTTCAACTGAATGCTTTAAAACGTGAGGAAAAAAAAATCTTTCCGAGTTTTGACCCAAGTCGCTCAAAATGAAACCAACGTGGCTGTATCTGCAATTCTTTAAGTAATTAGTTTCAGTCAAAATTAATTTTAATTAATTATAATTAAATTATTGCACCTTTACCCAAAACAATAGTGTATACAAAATTTCAGCTCAATTGACCGCTTTAAAATTATTTAATTAACGATTGAAAATTTAAACAAGATAAATATATAGAGTGAGCTAGTAGTAGGAATAGAAAAATTAACAATCAAAATCATTTCCATTAAGTGCGAACGACTTTCTGAATTAACAGAAGTAAAAAGGGTTATAAAATATGATATAAAGTCGCTTATATAGCGACTTTACTTCACTACCGAAAAAAGTGATATCAGACTATTGTTAACGTTTTTTTTTTTTTTTTTTGTCTTTCCGTGAAGACGTCCTTAATGAAGTAAAATAAAATTTAAAAAATAACTATGCACACTTAAGAATATTTTTTCAAAAACATGTAATATGTTGAAGTACATTTAAATAAGACTTGGTGAACTACGACATTCATCATTTTTTTATGCCATGTCATTACACCCCACAGTTACAAACATATTGAATCGGTCCCATTCAAGAAAAACACGTGCCTTAACGAGTTTCGAAGGCGTTAACACTGCCCGTGCAAAGATCACCTGTGAGAAGTATTAGTTCCGCAAGGGAACTCTCTCTCAATTCATCTGACAAGTTTAAATCAAAGAATGATAAATGACGCCAGACAGCCAAGTAATGACCGCCAAGCTGAAAGAAGAAAAAGTGGCCAAATAGGCTGATCAAACTATTCTCTCATATCGTACGAAGATTGAAGTCAGCATTAGCCGGGGACAAGGTGGAAGGAGCGTCTGTTTTGCCTCGAAATTACAGCGCCATTAGGCGTAAAAACTGTTATTTAGACGACACATTGTTACCGAAGAATGCGCTTCTTTGCTCTCGTGCAAGAGGGTCAATTACATACAGTCTATTTACTGAGCTGTAAATGCATTTTTTTTATAAAGAAAAAAGATTGCTACCCAAAATCGGTAGTGTTTTTAGACCAGGTATCAAGTCTTTTTGAGGGAGTGTATATTGCTAAAATTCTGTTTGAGAACTACGAGTTTATTATTCGGCTAAACATGAAATGTTTTCTCGTCAAGAAGTTTACTTTATACTTAAATTTAAATATATGCCTTTGTATTAGATGACTTAAAATTTAATGCGGATTTTTTTACTTAATTTGCATGTATTATCACCCGTATATTTTGTTTTGTGGATTATAACATATTAAAAGAAATATAAAATTGTTTACTTTATTTATTGTTTTGTAGTATAAAAAATGTGTTGTTGTTTCTTATCCCAGAGGGTGCAGTTAAGCTATACCATCTGGGATAAAACCAACAGTTGCCAAAAAAAAAAAAAAAAAAAAAAAAAAAAAAATTCCAAAAAATAAAATAGGATTTCCTAAAATTTCGTCAATAGTAAAATTCAAGCAATTAAGAATATGACTAGGCGAAGCCTGATCAGTCTCGTACCTATTACACACCGGGAAAACTTTCCGTTTTTTCCCCCAAAATACCAAGGGTGAGCAGTGGTGCATAGTAATGAGAAATGAGCAGCTTCAATTGATCCAAAGACCTTGGGCACCAAAGGGAGGAGACTGACTTGGCCCCTAGTGCTTGCTAACTTTATCTGGACATAATGCAATGGCCTTCACGTCTAGGGGGACCCTATCCGGAGTATATACTCCCGATGTACATCACCCATTCAGTTCAGGTACACCCTCTCATCAGTGTGAGTCAGCTAGCAGGCCTTGAGAAAAAATTTACTTGACTAATAAATATTTCTCTACACCTTTCATCTTGTGGTAGTGGTAGCCTATATTGGTTATGGTCTGGAACTCGTGGCCTGCATGTCACGGGTTCGATTCCTGTTGCCACTAATAATCCACCGTGTAGAGGGGCTGATGCGCGTTAAATCTGTTGAGGCTCAAAGTTCAATTGGTGTGGAGTTCGGAGAGGGTGATGCCACCTCAGGCAATCTTAATACTGAGATATTGCGAAGTCCGTCGACAATAGCCCTCTTGTTGCATTATAGTGTGACGTCAGTTGAATTCTCACTCACTACTCCTTTCGTCTGACATTTCAATGCACAATAATTTAAAAACATGACAAACTAATGCCGAAACATACTTATCAAATTTGAATGCAAGTTATATATTTCAGTTAATAATTTATCTTCTAATGATTGTTCTAAAAATGATTAATTATTTTGTATTTATAGACCGAGATTTATATATATCATCTGCTTGAACAACTGCAGCGATGTTATGAGTTGACAGCCCCTTACATTTCTACCAAATTACCCTCTAATGGCATTTCTCAAATTGAGAGTGTTCTTTTAAAAAATTTTCAACGACTCTTTTATTGAAGTGACTCCGACTCCTGAATGAAACTCATTTCAGCCATCTGATTGGTGCGAAAGAAAAGCGAACAACAAAAAATTAATGTGTTTATGTGTTTCTTAACTCCTTTAGGGAAATATAATGATTCACATTACTCTTCTTGCCCATATCGTAATCGTCTCTAAGTTATAATTTTGAAGGAAAAAATATTTTCTCCTAAAAAAATTAAATTTAATGCTTGACATAGGATTTTCAAATGGAGAAAATTTCTTTTTTTAAAGCAGCGAGTAGGTGTTGAAGTCCAATTAAAATGAAAAACAGGTAAATTCTGTTGGACAAACATGTATTGTTCCTTGTAGATAACTTTTTTTTCCTTAGAAGAAAACTGCTGCTTGATTTACGACGAAAATTGTTGGGACGAAACTCAAAATTAATATTCCGGATTTTAAGCTCTGATATTTATTTCGAATATTATTCAGAATGGGCAGAATTCATGTGACGTCATAGTCATATGATGAATACAGTTTTTTCAGCCAATCAGTTCAAGCGTTTCGTTGTTGCCAACTTTTTCCTTTTTGCGAAAATTCTTTTAACAATTATGTATTTGTCAACAATAATTAAGCACATAAGTAAGCAGAATACATTTAATTTAAGAGTACGTGAATAATATAAGAATTTTTTGATTTTAAGAACATTTGATGAAATTTTTTCTTAATACTTGAACCTTTTTAATCCTCTTATAAAATTTGAAATTTTACAAATGGAACTGCAAGTACAAGTTTAATGCCAGTTTGAATTTAATTGAGATCACGCGATAGCCTTTATCACGTAACCGTAATGAATTTAGCCTATAGTGTACATTTAACATTTATTCATTTTGCAATTTTTCTGTGAATTATAAAAAGGAATAAAGTTGAGTTCTTTCTTTTAGAAATAAGGTCCTCATCTAGAATTGGGTTCGGAATTTTTTTTCAGAAAAAATTCTTTCAAATGCTAATTTTTAAGATTTTTTCCCTGTGAAGGGACTATATTATTTATTATTAGAGTGTTAAGTTTTTGTGTTTTAAGGTGTTAATATTAAAAACGAAGCAATTCTTTGCTAATCACGGATACAGTTAATATGATACTCAGAAAGCGAAAATGTGTTTATTCATTCACGCGTGATATCAAATAATTAATTTCTAACTACAAAAGTTATCGAAAATGTATTTGTGTCTTATTGAGGTAATAAACTAATAAAAAAAACTATCCAATCAATCTTGACGTTTCTATTTGAAAAAGAAAAAAACAATTAGCATTAATACTGCTTTATAAAGAATATTGAAAACCACTACCTGTCAAGATGATATACTAATCTCACACACACAAATACTTTTCTATCAATCAGAAGTTTTTCCGCCCATTTCGCCACTTTTTTACGTCTGTTTTTTAGAAGTTTTGACAATCGCTCGAGGGAGAAAAAGAAAATATAAAACAAAAAAAGAAGAAAAAGCAAAAACATGAAATTAATAACGCGAGAAGTAAATTATTTTCGAGATACATGCGCTTTCGAATACTACTGAAGAAATTAAAACGTTTCCCTCGCAGCTTCACATGATAATTGACGCTAAATTCGCCACAAGAAATTATCATTATCGTCTGCCCAAATAACCGTTGCCACATCTGATTGCTGTTCCACTGATTTATTGTTAGGCTGTTATAGTGCGAAATTTGAGAGCATCTTTGAGGGGTAATTTGCTGCTTAATTGTGGTAATAAAATTTGGACACTTGGGCTTTTGCTACATGGGTGGTCCTTTCAACTTTTTAGTGTTTTATGATGTAATTGCGCTGTGACTGTTGGGAATAAATGCTAATACTATCGTTTGTGTGGCAATTGTAGAATGGAAAATACCAAATGTTTTTTTCGTGCTATTCATTTTCCGTTTATTTGCATTTGGTAGTTTTTAAGATTCCGAAAGTATTTTGTTACGTATAATATTTTTACATGTGCTTCTATTTTGAATACATCTTGTTTGCCTGGAAGATTTTGTATAAAATAACAAAAGTCTGCAAATTCTGTTTTTTCGTGTGCTTATGTTTATATGTTATATAAAAATTGCAGCAGTATTTCAAGACTGCTGTACGTGTTATTGGTAATCAAGAATATATTGAATTGCTATAGCTCTTTTCAATTTACCTCTTTTTCCCTTTCACATGCAGTTAATTAAAATTGAAAGTAAAAGAAGTGCTTTAATTCGATTGTTTCAATATAATTTTAAGTTTGAAGAGTTATGCTTTCAAATTACTAGTGCTATGTATACACACAGAAAAACTTTTTAAATTTTTCAATTTAGAATTGCGTTTTTAAAAATGTGTTTGTCTGATTGAGAAATAAGCATTAATTTTTCATTTACTTGTTCTATAAAACATTTAAGTTCTTTTTTCTTTTGATATTATTATAAAAATGTTGGAATATCCGTGCTTAAGTTTTTTTTCCAGGAAAGATTTACTTTCCCCATATTTACAGTTCTAAGATTTTATTTCTAATTTTACTTCGCCTTTAACTATATTAAATTTTTTTTGAAAAACACAAATAGAAAAACATTGAATATGTTTTTATGAATTGAACTTTATATGTAATGTTTTTGAGTGCATTGTTATTTATGGATGTAAATGTTTGTCACGTGATTGTTTTCATTTATCTTATCTGTGAACTTATTTCTTTGTTTTTATTTTATCTGTCTACTTGAATACTCCGGTATTCAATATCTGGCAGCAGTTTTTTCTATTTGCGTCGGCTATACTTTCAAGTATCTGGCAACAACTGTGTTCGCTAGATATGTTATATTTGAATCTCGGAATAAAGATAGGTTAAAATTTAATTAACCTACCTAAAAAAATTTAATTATCCTATTACAATTTGTTTTTCCTACTTAATATCTTGAACGCTGCTCAGTTCAAATCTATTCTCTTCATGATTCATCTGTAATAACTGTATGTTTCAGTGTGTTATATTTTCATAATAGTATTTTACGCAAGATTCGAATAAATCACTTAAAAAGTTAACATTTGTGTTCGAAATTCGTTTTGTATAGATCCTCTTAAATTTCTTAGATCAAAATTATATCTCGATTTCTTGAATGCAGTCTTTTAGTTCAATTAAGTTTTAAAATTTTCCCCACAGAATTATAAATGAAACAAGTTCATAAATATTAGAACTAACTGGTTTCTTACGATCCGTATTTTTCGTTTCTTCTGCAGGTGCACATAAAATCATGTTTCATCATGAACGGCGTGTGTGTGCGATGGCGAGGTTGGCTTGATATCGAACGACTCGACGGGGTCGGCTGCCTAGAATTCGACGAGGAGAGAGCGCAGGTGAGAAAAAAATTCTATTTTTTTATTTGCTTTTGCTCTACTAGACAGCAAAAACTATCTTATGCTGGCTTTTAATTGATAACGAAAATGTGCCAAATTTAGAACTTAACGTTGTCATTCATTTAATGTTAACTTCTTCGCTTAATGTTAAAGAATAGGACCCGAATTCGGAATATTTTTTCATGTATAAAAGAACTCCCAACATTAATTTTATATTCTGGTTTCACTATCTTATAGATAGCAGGGTTTTTTTAATCATACTACTCATTTTTATCCGAGTTAACACATTTTTTTCTGGTTTTAAATGTGTTTACCATTTTTTTCTCCTTTATCGTACTGCTAAATGAATTATTCCTTACCGTATTAAAACAAAAATAATCAATTATCTATAGAATGTTGTGGAATTTTAAAAACGCTACATTATAAATAATAGATTTTCGCGAAAATTAAAATATTTTTCTTTCTTACATTTTTCGAAGACTGCTTTAAAGTTACTATGCAGTAAATCATATGCATAACTAATATAATAAAAGTTACTGAGTGAGGGACAATACATATTTATAATGAAAGAATTTAAAAAAGTGGTTGTGCAAATATAACCAGGCAGCGTATGTCAAAAATAAGTTACTCAGAGAAGTATAAAAATAAACTTATAGCCTTAGGAACCAAGATTACAGGTTTAAACATAGTTTACAGGCCAGCCAATCTTCCCCTGTCATTTGCCCAAACTACTAGGCTGTAGAGAAAGGAATATAGAGTAAAAAGAAGCCGTCATTAAAATTGGGGATAGTAATCTCGCAACATAAGAGTACTAATATTAAATGCATTAATACGGCTAAGTTATCAAGAAAATTACCAAAGAAAAAATAAAAATTAGACGTACTTGCCTAATGTAGAAAATATTAATTTCTATACATTATCTTTAACTGTATTGCAACCAAAGCTCAGTCAATCGCTATGACTTCATGGAGAAACCGGATTTCTCTTTTTGCAGATCGAGGATACGGTCCTGCGAGAACAGATCGAGAGGTACAACCAGAGGTTGAGAGACTTCGAAGAGAAGCAGAGGCTGTACCGAAACCAGCACGAGAGACACGTGGACCCAGAAGTGGAGGTAAGAGCCTCAAGGTACAGAACCAATGCCCGTTTTTTATTGTTTCTCTTTTTTTATTATTTTCTATCTTTCTCCCGGAAAAGGATAATTTCAAAAGTCCCTTGAATACTGTCTGTCACGAGAAGAGCTCAATCTGCTTAGCTACTTCTGTCCGTTACTATAGAAACGAGACGTAGTCCATTTTCAATAAGGGATGGGTGATGAATCACGCATAGTGGAATTTAGAATATAATTTGTGAGGGAAGGAGAGTCTTTCGGCAAAAGGGGGTTTTGCACTTAAATTCTTTTTTATATTATAATTTGAAAAGTGTGACCTTTTTGTAGATAAAATTGAACTTTATTTCTTTGGGAGATATGATGAAAATTTTATTCGTGAGTTATTATTTTTTTTGGAAGTTCATATAAGGGGTTTTGTTCATTTGTGAATTGACTTTTAATTTTAAGACATTAATAAATTTAACATGATTAACTAATAGCTAACTGCACACGATGATTTTAATTGGTACATACTTGGCATTCGCCGATTGGAACGAATTTCATTGCAAGTAAAACTGATCAATATAGATATGTTATGATCGTATTTACCTTAGGAAAATACAAGCCATAAATAATGGAGGATATCTCTCTATAACACTAGGCTACATTATATAGGAAAAAGGAAACCGGATTCGTATAAAAGTCTTTGTTGTCTATTGTGACTTGAAAATGTATTTATCAACCCCTTAAGCGGTCAATTTTATTTTTTGCCTAAAATGTTCTAAGAAAAAAGGAACATTTTTTATTGCATATAGCTTAGCATAATATTTAACAGAATGTGAAAATGGGAGAATTTTAAAGTCTTTACACTATTTCTTATTTTATGTTTATGGAACACAAAAACCCTAGAGTGTTTGCTTTTTTTTAGTAGCACTCTGAATGCCATGAAGCATGTTTCTTATATCTTACGAGAATTTCTTTTATACTTGCAGAAAAATTTAATGCTCTTACCATTTTATCAAACGGTTGAAGATTTTGTGTGTGTGCATACATATGCACACAATTTGAACCATGGTGTGTAATACTAAACCCTACATTGTAATGGGGACGGAGATAATATCGGCTTTTTGGATTATCTTTCCATCTTTTTAAGCAACAAATTGTACATTGCCTTGCCAATCACTGTTCTTTTTATCGAATATTTTCAAGAATCTTAAGTTCCTGCCTTCAATGAGCAATTCCCGCCTGCACCACAATGTAAATCGCGGACAAACTACAGTTCTTAAAAAAAAACTAGCATTAATAATCTCCCAAAAATTAAAAATGTGTGCAAATCAAAGATAGAAAGAAAATATCAGTACCCATATAGCGTACGGGCAGACCGGTTGTGGTCAGCTTTTGGTAGCCCGTACGGTGTACGGGCAAACCAGTAAAAGGGTTAATCTTCACTTTATTTATTTTACTTATTTTAATTGATTGAAAATGAAAAAAATTCGTGAACATAGGTTTTGTAAACGTGGATCTCTGAAAAGATCCAAACGGAAAAAATAGGTTGATATCATGTAATAGAAGAAAGAGAGAGAGAGAAAGTAAAAATTGAATTTTATCAGCACCCGGTATAACATACACACACCAGTGTACTGAGTGGTGTCTTATTTCAAGTACTTAACTCCCGTCGATGAACCTTAACCGTGTTGGCAAACAGAGCTCTGAGTAAAATAGAATGATATGGTCCACACCACTTAAAAAAGTATATTCGTTTTCAGTCTATTATGTAATGTAGAAAAAAAGGGGAGGAAGAGCAGAAAATATATGTATGTGAAGATTCGATTTTTTTTAAAAAAAAAAATCAGGGGTTAGCGTAGAGGGGGTCGGCAGATGCAGAACGGTGCTATTAGGCGTAAAAAAAACGCGCTAGAAAAGTGCGTGCGCGCGTCTCAGACAGCTGCAGAGCACCACCGTCGTTCCGAAATTCAAAAGGAAACCCCTCCCCCACTCCCTCGATCAAACAGAGAAATCGTATTGAATGTACTTCAGTAATAAAATGAAATTTAGAATGAAAAAAAATGGAATTTAGAGTCCTTTTTTAATTGCGCCCCTCCTGTGTAATTTGAAAATTGGGGCTGGTATCGCATTTCATGCGTATGCTTCTTGTGTAAAGAGCGTATATTGAATGCACAAAGAAGGGGATTGTTAGAATTTTTTGGAGGGCCTAAGAGGGGTGAGGGAATATGGTGAGATGACCCTTTCCGGGTATGAAAAGAAAAATAGATGAGAAGAGTTCTGTGAGTTTTTTCCGATATTTTTTTCTGTTGCATTGCTTCTAATAGAATTGGCCGCTGCATTAAAATTAAAATTTGCGTTTATTTGTTAGTTACTAATTCGAGCGTGAATTAATGTTTTCAGGATATTTTCAATATCCATGCAAGGCTATTTTTCGTATAAGTTATTTATTTTGAGACTATCGAATAGTTCATCTTCAATGGCTCGGCAGCCCTGGGTGGCCCCTGGACTTCTCCAGAAGTTTTCTCCAGTCATTTCTGGCCGCGGTAGCCGAGTGGTATAGGTATCGGACTGTGGCTTGCTTTGTCACGGGTTCGAGCCCAGTACCACTAAAGACCCGCCGTGTAGGGCAGCGATGCACATTAAATCTGTCGAGAAGCTGAAACGTCCTCCCGTTGGTGTGGTGTGGTAGTTAGGGAGGGTGCCAGCTCAGGTGTCGTCCACGTCACTTGACCATGGTTCAAAATTACGTGGTCCGTCGCCAAAAGCCCTCGTGTAGCTGAACAGTGCGACGTAAATATTCAATCAATCAATCAATCCAGTCATTTCTACTTTTGGCAACTGTTTTCCAGTTTTTGACCTTTAAAATATTTGGGTTTTTTTCGACACGGTCAATCCATCTTAACGGGTTGCCCCGAGGTCTATTTCCAATGAGCTTTGTCAGAAACATTTATCAAATATTTAGATTAAAAAAAAACTAAATAAATACCCCCGCGCGCTGTACTGAAAATGTATTTAAAATTATGCTCTCCCGCACCTTTCGGTACAGTTTTGTGTTTGAGGGTAGAAACAGTTATCCATTCACTATAAGAACTATTTTCGATTAAATTTTCGAATATTTAGTCTTTACTTTTGAAATTATTAATTTTGCATGTGACACCGAGAATTCTTAACTGGAAAAAGGAAATCCCATGGTAATAAGCAACTTTTTGAATATTTTTCTTAGGTTCATATGCTCGTGTAAATTGGAATAGAATTAAACTATCTGATTAATATCAGACTGTAGAAATTGCTTTGTGTTAATTTCAATCAAATAATTAATTATGTCGTTACTTTCAATTTTTCAAAGATTTCTCCCAAGTCAGTCAGTCAAATGGGAAAAGAAATTATGTATTATACCGCAGACCAATTTCACGAAATCGAAGGATGTTGCCATTTCAAAACACATCGCCAAATGCAGTTATTATTTTTGTTTGAACTTGTACGGAATAGCTATTGGCTGCAATGGAACTTTCACTGGTCTTTTGAACCGGTTGAAAAGATGTCGCCAATTCAAAAGACGTTGCCAAATGCTGCCATCATTATGTTTGAACATTCACGAGTATGGTTTCCCCTATTAGCTACAAATAGCGGTTCATCTGATTTGACAAAATTGGTAGCCGTTATAATTTGCAGGTACCAAAAATTTTTATCTGCTATAAAAGTTCACATAAACATCTCAAAGAAGAAGTGTTGGCCAATAGGATGTAAATTACTACATTGTCTTACTAATCTTAAAATTCGTTCCTTTTTGTCCCTAAAATTTATAGTTCTCTTTTCCCATATTGATTCCTGTCGTAACGAAACCTACATAAAACATCTGTTCGTTCATGAAATCACAACCATCGCTTTGCTTGTTGCCATCAAGATACGTAAAGCTTTCAACATTTTTTTCTCTCAGTCCCCATTTTTTTAACGTGCATACTCAAGCAATTCTTAATGTCCACCGTTCTTTTATTGTGTAACGTAGCGGAGAATTCTGAAAGGTAACGTGTTTGTATGGCGGATAATTTTTCTGTTTAGAGAATTTGATACTTAGATGGCAATCAGTTAATCCCTCAGTAGATTCTGTGCTGATCCCCGTCGCTGATAATGGGACTGTGAACGCGATGTTCGGTTTCGCTCTATGGAGTTGTATAGTAACATAATTCCGCAAGTTTGTGTTTTTAGAACGTTCTGATGAGGATTTATACTGTAAAATTGCTTGATAGCAGTAGCGCACACAGGAACTTTTCAAGGATCGAAAGTCCACCCTTCTTGTATTTCATGCTCCTTTTGATTTTGTCGATTTTCGGGAACAAAAAACAGTAAAGAACTATTATTGAATGAATAATTAGCATTAAGTAAAAAAATTAATCATTGATAACAAATATTTAACTAAATTTTGCGTACTATATACTTAAAATTGTAATCAATTGGAAAAAAAAATCAAGGGCTTTGTGGGAGGGGGGGGGGACCTAGAACCCTTCTTGTGTCCGCCATTGCTTGATAGTAATGCATTTTTTTTTCAACAAAATTCTACCATATCCACCGTGTTTGAATCCTATCAATATTTTTGTCCGGCAATGTCGTTTTGAGATAAATTGTTTTACGAAATATTTACTGGTATCGTTTTTTCTTTATTTTAAAATCTGTTTTTCTGTGGCTACGGTAGCCTAGTCAACATGGTCACAAGTTCGAGCCTTTGTGCCTCTGAAGACCCTGTAGAGGGACCATATACATGAGGCTCAAAGTCCTCACGCTGGTGGGCGTTTTAGTTTCAAGAGAGGTATGCCTCTCACTTGAGCATCACCTCTCATGAGGTGTCCTCTCACTTGACCACGGTTCAAAATTACGAGGTCCCTCGCCAACAGCCCTCGTCTCGCCTTATGATTCGACGTTAAAAAACGCTCACTCATATATTTCTTTTTCTGCTTTGGTTTTGCACGTTTTTTATAATTCTTAGACCCCTAACTGAACAGATATTCAAATTTTGTCGGAATTTTAAGTTTATACTTGTGTCAATATTTAGCAAATGATTTTGCCAAATTTAAGACACCGGAAATTACACTTGGAAGTTAATCCATGCATCCCCTCCCTTCCCTCTCCACGTAGAATTTCACTATCCTAAATAGAGTAACCATGCAAAAAAAAAAAAAAAAAAAAAAAAAGAAAGAAAAAGTTGCAATTTTATTGGTAACAATTATCAGTTCCATATTTTAGAACTTACATCAACCGTTTGGGTCCCAAGCAGCGTGATAGAGCTGATGAGATTTCATGTCGAGAAAACCCAGTACATTTCGAACATTATGGACAACTGCCGGTGCCTTGCCGATTGTTGAAGTCGTGATGTAAATAGTACATTTTACTTCGAACAGATGAGATCATGATAAGTATCTACGAAAGGAAGATTTTAAGATTTATTTTTGGAGGAATTCAGAAAAATGGAACATGGGGAAGATCAAAATTAGAGCTCTATCGATCGTATAAAGAATCTGTCATTGTTAACTTCATCAAAATACAACGAATTAAATGGGCATGTCACGTTATCAGAATGAATGAAGACCGCACCACTAAAAAAGTCTTCAATGCTCAACCAACTGACACACGAAGAAAGAGCAGACCAAATCTTGGATGGATTGATGACCTAGAAAAAGATCTCCTAGTTTTGAGAACTAGGATTTGGAGAACACTAGCAGGAAAAGGCTTCTTGAGAAGGCCAAGATCAACTCTGGGCTGTTGAACCACTGAGGAAGGAAGTGCATTTTACAAAAGATAAAACAATACTATGGGATTCATCGGTGTAAAATGAACAAAGCACTATCGCGCTGCTTTGGTCTTTTCATACTCATTCTGAGAAAGCGCGGTTGCGCTGTTTGTGGTTCTTCGACAGTGTTTTTTCAATTACCCTTAAGACAAACGGTTTTTTTAAAAAATATATACTGGAATCAAAATAGAGATGCCAAAAACCTCAGATTCAAAAATAATCCATCGGTTTTTAAATTCTGAACAAAAACGTTCATCGTTCAATAAATTCTTCAGAGATTTTTAAAAAAAATTTATTAAGTTCCAAAACGCACTATTTCAGAAAAATGTATTTAAGCAAAATACTTTGTTGCTCATGAAAGAGCAAATGACAACAATATATCTTTTCTCTCTCTCTCTCCTATGGATAGATAAAAGACAGGGAAAAAAGTTCTGTTTTGAGCGAATCATCCCGAAAGCTATCGTTTTCAGTACCTAACAATGCAACGGAGACAAAACCGATTTTTATCGTCCCGTGAACAAACGGATTAGGAAGATATTTCCCAAAAGAAGCTCCTCTAATCCTGGAAGTAGGATATGGGGTTCCTTTTTTTCACCCCACAAACAACCCGCTAGAATCTGGTCCTTTTATCATCTGCCCTGTACGGTAGATGACATCTTTCGATACGGTCGGATTCGAATGCTGCAGATGGCAACGATACTGTAAGAACGAAAAATAAGCTTATTTCAGAGATTTTTTTTTCATACACAATTTGAAGTTTATCTAGTTTGTGTATTTGAGGAAAGTTAGATTTGGGAAATATTTGTACCAAATTTCACTGGGATTTAGCAAACACTTAAAAAGTGTTATCTGAAATCCAGCAAAAGAGTAGTATAATCATGGAATAAATGTATAGAGATCAATCACTGCGTAAAATGTGTGTGTGTGCAACTGTTTCCAAACACGTTTTGTTCGTACCATAAAAGTATTATTTTTTTAAATCTGTCAACTGTTGTTTTTTAAGGCGCCTATCTATACAGTTTGTTTTGAAATCGTAGATGTGTTAATCCTATGAAATTTTCATAATTTGAATCTAAAAAAAAGACCATGAAATAGAATCAAATTATGCAGATTCTTAAAACAGACATCACATCATATTTTGCAATCATTTGGCTGCTTTTTTGGAGTGTTCGAAAGGGGAAATGAGCCAAATATTTTGACATCATCGGGAATTTGATTTCTTAGGCGACATTATATGAAACGAAGTACATGATTGCCAACTTGTCAAGTTATCTTGGACGTTGGCATTGTTGCGATAGTACATAAGTACCTAAAATTCTTTCAATTTCTTTGCAAAAGCCTTCGGAAGACATTAAAAGCAATTAAGGTCATATGAAATCTTAAGTTCTGAAATATATATAATTTTAGTTATCGATTTCTTTTATAAATTTGCCTTTTAGTACTCGTAGGTACAGTTTAGCTGTAGGAGAATCGGATTTTGGATGCAATTAATGTTGTGAATAATAGTAGCTAAGGTTTATCCACAGACCCTTTTTATTCTTATCACTCCAGTGATCAAAATATCTAAAAGAATGATAATATCTGGAAAATATAAAAAAAATCGATTACGTATAAAGTTTAACCAGCGTCGATTTTGCAGTACAATTCTTTTCGTAACTTGAAAACATATTTAAAATATTTATAAAAAAGAAGCCAACTGGAGAACAATCTCTTACACAATACGAAACATTTATTGTTTCAATATTTAAAAAATGCAATTACAAGGAAATTTTATGATGTTGAACAGGAAAAATCTTACCAGAATCGCATTTTCCATTTAATATAGTTCCTGATATTGTAAATTCATTTGAGTTTCCTTCTGCTAGTTCTCATCTGGTTAATATATATGTTTTGAACTCTTTTCCTTCCCTTGTTCATTCTCTTAAATTCTTCTCATTGCCAGATTTTTCTTTCTTTTATTTGTTTAATCTTAGTTGGAGTACGATTCTAATCCCTTAAATATGTTTCATTCACACCGATATAATAGCAATCGAAACAGAGGGCAGGAAAAAAAAATCTGTGATACTCGAGCTGCGATCGTGCAATTAAGTACGAACTAAAGCATCCCATGCTCAGACCTTATTCTCAAATCCGCGATTTTCCCTCTTCTGCGTGCTCGGATCCTGTGTAAGTTTGGCGCAGTAATGACTGGAATTGAGATATTCTATTGTCGATTATGTTCTGCCAGTCTCAAGAAATAGTATTTCGAAGTTTTATCATTAAGATTATTAACCATTTAACTGTTTGATGAGTGTTTATTCGTCGAAAAAGGAGCCTAATTTAGTATTGTGACGAATGATTTCGTTATAAATAAAAATAAACTGGCTATAAATAAATATTATATTTTTCTTTCCAAACACTACAGCCAGTTATACTGGCCAAGGCTGTCTCAGACAGCTTAGACCATTTTGATCTATTTAGGGTCATAGGTCCCACCTATGACAGTCCATAACATTCGTTGTCAAATACTCTTTACAAACAATAACCGAAACAAATAGATAAGCATGAATTACAATCACATATACCAGCTAGACCGACTGCCGCCTTTTGACAATGAGTAATGATGGTGTATGGCTGTAGGCCACGGCCTGTACGTGGACGACGGTCATTCCATGTAGCCAGTTGATATATCGTCCGAAATTCCTAGTTTTTCGGAGAATTCAACCGGAAATATTCGAATTATGAACTTATTAAGACTGGAGCGAGACGAGGCCCCTCTACGGTCGGGGCCCGGGCTCAGTTGGCCCATGGTGGCATTAATGGTTTTAGAAAATAATATGTATCTATATTTCCAGTAGTGAAAGCTTTGCATTATTCCAAGACACAGAAAAAATTTATGCATTGTAATGAACTTTAAATTTAACACTACGGACAAAACTTTCGGTGCCATCATACCAATGAAGTATTGAATAATGATTCGAGCATGCGCTTTCACACAGTTTTTACTCCGTCACTCCACCGTTTGGCAAAAAAGAACCCCTGAGAGATTATATTCCCCTCTTCACACACTCGAAACTTTTGCATATGGATTTATTCTGACTAACTTTCCTATTGCGGATGAGAAGGGGGAGGCACAAGACCCATCGGGTTATTAAAAAAGGGGGGATGCACAGAGACAAATACTGCGCAAGAAAATTGTAGGGCGGGCACGCGCTGCCCGGGTGAACAGGGCACCTAATCTCTCTATTGACAAAGTTAATTCCTGCCCTCTGCGATGAATGGGGGCTCATTTTTTGAGAGTACGGAGGGCGACAAAAGGGCAGGAGGAGGGGTCACTCGATGACGGGGAGAACTGATTTAATGCGCGTCTTATTTCTCCGGTTACTGTTTTACACGTGACGCAACAGGGTGTGGGGGCATAATTACACGCTTGTACGCTGTAGTGATACAAGCGTACCCTGATTGACAGGTCGTGTGCAAGGTGCGTAGATGAAGCGTTGGTGATAGAGTCGTTTTTAATGTTTCTGTATGACATCATGATGATTTGCAAATGTTGGGTTTTGTTGTTGTGGATTATGAGCTATGAAGGATGTTTGATTGAGGGGCTAGTATTACATTCTTTGTATTTTGCTAAATCTTGAACTTTAAAATCGATGTAATTCTTTTCTCATTAACTTAATGTCGTTTTATCTGCAATAGTGTTTCAACATGTCGCATGTATAATCCTATAGGAAAGTACTTTCCTTCACGAAAGGTTCGTTTGCCAAATAACTTTCAAAAATTGAGTAAGTGCTTATGAACGCCGCAGTATAAAACAACAATTTTGACGACGCAATTTTGAATCATGGCCAAGTGACGAAGATGCCATCTGAACTGGCACTTCCCTCTCCGTGGACACGACAGATTTTAACGTGCATCAACCCCTCTACTCGGGTCTTCAGTGACATTTGGACTTGTAACACGCCTGCCATGTGTCCTCTCGGCCATGACTACTAGACTACCGCGGCCACTAACCTTCAAGGATAAATAATGTCAGATAAACAGAATCGTATTGATTTTAGTAATTTCTTGTCTATCAAAGTAATTGAAAGTTTCCCTACAGTACTGCAAGAAGATGCACTGAGAGAAATTAACTTCCCCTCCATTTGAGATTCAATTATAAATCTTAACAATTTCTCTTCGTATATTGAGATTTTTTTTCTTCAAACTCGTCTCTTTTAATTTACGCATTATGTTATAAACGGGCTTAATTTTTATATTTATGCTTTCTTAAAACCTTTTATGTAGCAAATTATTTAAATATTTCTCCTTTGGTCGTATTTAACTTCATTTAAACGTTAAATATGTATCTCTCTTTATTGGCATATTATAAAAAAATATATATCTTTCTGAAATTAAAAAAGTTAATCTGTAGAAATGTTGATGTTTAGCAACAACATTTAATTTTTTAAAACAGCAGGAGCTATAACAGATAAGTGGACATTTCGATTCCTTGTGTGGTTATTAATGCACATATTGTTTAAAAACATTAAAATCATAGTAATTACAAAAGAAACTAATTCATTATAGCAGATATAAACGACTGTAAACCAAGTATGACATTTTTATTTTAAATTTAAGAGTGAAAGAGCGGGATGGGGAGAAACAACTGAGAACTATTCGCCTTCTGCACACTGGAAGGGGGCACGTTGACGACTTGTAATCAAACAAGTGGGTAATTTGAAACTGTAACCGGGGAAGTTGCTGAAATCTGTGCGGCACGTGCCGTCTCTCCTGGGTAGGGAGGTGGAGGTTAGAATAGTGTATCGTGTGAAATGTGTCAAATCCTTAGAAACTTTTGACAACGACAAGGAGATAACTGTCGCTTGGAGTACGTGAGTAAATTTCAAAAAAAAAAATGTTAATATATTTATCAAGTTATGGTAGTAAATGAATACTGATTTTTTTTGTTAAAAATTGATTGTTTGTACTTAAATGATTAATAATTTTTATGTTAAGCATTTAAGTTAATGGATATTATTGCACAGCTAATAATTTTAATATAAGAGTCTAAAATTATAAGTGCTTGGGTAGAAATAAGAATGTTGACCTTTTTTTTTTTCAATGGGTTTGCGTTTCAGCAATTTTCCAGCCAATTTCGAACAATTTCTACCTAGTTGCCATTGCAACTTTTTGCTAGAAAGCTGGAAAAGTTGTTCTAAATAAAAGTTGCTTGAAATTCCAGCCAATGGGGTTCTTCGGCACCCTACATCATAAACAAGAGGGTGGCTTTGGTCTCGTCAAACGCAACAGATATGGCGTATAATATTTTAATGGTGTATAATATTTTAACGGCGTGTAATATTTTAAGCAGAATGGTGCTCCATGTCTGTTTACGCCCATCAACAAAAACGCGAGTAAGATAAAAGAAATAATTTTGGATGTTCGTTTACCGAAGCAGAAAAATCGGCGAGTAATTTTTCAATGTAGAGATAGAGCGCGGCTGATATCAGAGCATGTCATTTTGTTTACGGCAACCCTTCACCCTCAGATTGGACCAAAAATTGGGCGAAAAAGTGGCACCAAAAATGTACGTGTGTACGTGCCTTAGCAGGCACGGCAAGTACCTAATGTGAGTGCCATTTCATAGTTACATCATCTAGTGGCGACCAAATTTGAACGCTTGAATTTTAATTTAAGCTCTCGTCTGATGCTAAATATTGCCGTGATTTAATTTTGCCAAGAGTACCAGAGCCAAATTGATACTCAAGGGAATTTTTACATGCCATTATATAACATGATTGCGTACCATTTTCGCATCCATTCAATCTATCGACTCCAGCCGGGATCGAACCCGCAACCTTGGGCTTACGAAGCGGGCACGCTACCTCTAAGCCACCGGAGCCGACTTTAGTCTATATGGAGACTATTAAAGACATTTTGGCTTTTTAAAAAAGTAATTTTTACTCTTAAAAAAAAGGGGGGGGGAATTTATTTAATTTTGTTCTTTATTTGTAACAAAGCATTAAAAATATTTTAATTTCTTAAACATTAGATTATTAAAAACATACGAAAAAAGCACAGTTGTCGCCAGCTTAAAGGAATAAATAGATTTGGAAGTCTCACGCTATGAAGCGTGCCTAGAATAATTTATAAATATAAATTTAGTATGCAAATTGCATTGCGAACAATTTTGAGAAAAACCATTCCATAATATTACTTTCTTTTAGAATCTTTTATTATTCGCATGTTTAACTATACGCTCGATGTATTATTATTTTGTGCACTATAGTTATTATTATGTTAACTATAGTAGTTCAACCCTTTTAACAATTCATATAATGTTAGCAATTAAAAGGGTTCATAATAAACTTTCAATGTTAAAATCGAACATGAGATAAATATTTTCATGTGTGTAAAAAAAAAAAAAAAAAAAAAAAAAATTATAGTCTATCTCTGCAGACAGTTCTTTCAAAAACTTTCAATGGAAGGGGGTTGTGAGTTCAAAAATCGAACGCTTCTTCCCATTCTGCGCGATCAACACAAAAGAACCCTCCCATCCCCTAATATGTTGTCGCCAAGAGACAAAAGTTTGCGACCCTTCGATTCAACGTTTAATCTTTTGATGCGATTAAATTCGGTTCGGATAAAGGATTTCAAGTAGACAATTTTAATGGGACAGAGATGCCCGTTGCTAGGGCAACCGGTGACAGACTCGCCAGAATGGGATTAAGGGATAGTTTAGAGCAGGAATTAACAATTAGTCGCGGGGATTGGAGAGGCGATTTATTCCTTAAAAAACGTTCGATCACGCGGTGCTTTCGAAAATTCGAATACTTTTAAAACGGTATTTTTTTTTTTTTTTTTTTTTTGTTGGCTGCTGTGGGAACCGAAGCAATTAAAATGGGTGTAATCTGTTCTGAAAAGTTTGGTAGGGAGTTTTTGTAGATAAGTGATTTTTTTTGTTATATGTTTGAAGTAAATTGGTTTGTTATAGTAATATTACTAGAGATCTCGACAAATGATGACTTGTGAAATAAACTGCATGATGTTGAGAAGAATATACATTTAGCTTTGTCAAATTATTTGTGAATCGAAGTCTTTCTTTCATCGAAAATTGAATGCTTATTTATGGCTACTTTTTTCGGCTTATGTAGCAAGATAGAAAAAAAAAAAAGAATTTGTAGTAAAAATTTTAATAAAATTTTTCTTTAAATGAAAATATAAACTTTAATGTTCAGTTTTGCATACATTTGAATATAATTTTAAGTTAATCTTCTCTTATAATTTCAAATATTTAATATAAAAGTTCTGTATTTTTCAACTCATTTTTATATAAAAAGTTACTACCTAGGCGTTAAAAATTAATCTAAAAGTTAAGAATTTGAAATTATCCTTTTATTCAATTTTTTTGATTTTAAACTAAATTCATGATTGCGTTGTGGCAACAAGTGTTTAACTACAATTAAATCTCGTGCTTGATTTAGTGTATGGTGTTAAGAACAAAATAACTTTACAATATTGTGAAAAAATTACTTTTGAGCTTTTCGAAAAAAAAGAATTCAAATAGATCAATTTCGCCAAATCAAAAGACATCGCCGAATGCTGCTCGTATGAGCGAATAATATCCTTGTTTGTACACGAGTGGAAACATTTTCCCACTATTGGCTGCATATCCTGGCATTTGACGGTGTCTTCTTGTTTGACAAATAAGCCAACGGTATAATACGTAAATACCGTTTAATTTGTGATTTTCTTTCCCCATTTATTTTTGAACATACGAAATCTGGTACTTACATATTATATTGTTGACCACAGTTTCTTTAAATCAAAAGACGTCACCAAATGCCACAATATACAGCCATTAGTGAAAAACCGTTCCCACTTGTTTCAAAATAATGATGACAACGCTTGGCGACGATTCTTTTAAGAGAAATTGGGATACTTGCGTATTATCGCAATTTATTGGCAGCATTATATGAAACGAAGCACATGTTGCCAATTCAGCGCATACGACACATGCGAAATTGCGGTTACCAACTTGGCAAGTTATCTTGAACGGAGGCGATTGCTGCGATAATACCGAAATGGGCTGACGATTTAAAAGCTATTTTATAAGAACCAAAAGTTCTAAATATTCTTATATTTTTATTCTTGTTGCCATTGCCTTTCATAATATTTTGTTATAATTAAATGCTGCCACTTCACTGGTATTAATTCTTTTTTTTTTTTTTATTCTCACAGGCTCGGAAGAAACAGAGTGAGTTAAGTCCTGACAGGGCTGGATCGGCGAGCAACTGAAAAAGACTTATCTTTCCTTTGTTTATTTTACACCGGTGTTCCAGACTTAAGTTATTTTTTCAAATGCATTCTCATCTCATATGTGACATATTATGGTCTGTATTGTTTCCACTTCAGTTTCCATGATTCAAGCAGTTGTCGACACAGACTTTTACATGGTGGACATTGATGGCGAATCACTGTTTTTGACTTATATTTTGCTCTGTTAATGTCAATCTGTATCTATGTGTTTCTCTGTTATAACTGTCAACATGCATGTATGCATCAGTATGAATTTTTGCTCAGTCTAAAAATGAACTTTGTACTTATATTTTACATAATTTTGAATTTAATTTGTTCTTTTTTAACCCAGAATTGTTTTTTATTCTAAAAATTCAATTGAATTTTAAAATTTTTTATTAAATTTATTAAATTTTTATTTAAAATTTTTTATTCTATGAACTGAATTATGTATATTTGAAACGAAAATTTTTATTTTTGCTTTCTGTTTACTGTTGGATTTAAAAAATATCTTGCCATTATTTAGTTACTAGAAATTGAAAATAGCATTATCTTATCCTTGGTTTTGTAATTATTATAAGTTATGCATCAACTTTCCATGTCTAAAATTACATTTGGTTGATATGAAATCATACCATGCATTCAAACATTTCTCTTTTGCAAAGACCAGATAACGAAGTTGATCAAACCGTAATAGTTATTTTTTAAAAAAAATTTAAGTTGTATGCACTTACGAACTCTCTGGCAATGACAATTAATACATCTGTTTGGACAAGATTGAAACTATGCCGAGATGCCAGTGAGTGAAACTATTAATTTAAACAATATGCTATAAATAAGTTATTTATGGTTAAAGAACTAAAGTTTTTAAATGAATTTTAAATTATTTTTACTGATGCATAAACAACCTTTTTTTTCGGGTAGTTTTAATGTATTTTACTTTTTACGCTAACTTTAAATTTTTCTTGTCCATAGATACCTAATGAAAACTCTTATCATTGTTTTACATATTTTAAGCTGGCTTAGAATTGTCGTTGTGAGTTGTATATATGTTCCACGTTCGATGCAATACATGATTTACGTAGATTCGTAAATTTTGATTCTTGTTATGTGAGAAAAGCTGGACACCAAACTAATGGAGTGTAGTGTCGTCTGGTAATGTTAATGTTGTTTTCTGTGTTTATTCCCTAGTCGAGAAAAATGTGTCATTGGTATAAGTCGGCTGTTTTATGTGTTACTTGTTGTACAGAGATTTCTTTTTACTCATTAATAAAAGAGGAAAGTAGAAATTTGTGTCTTGATTTTCTTTGTCTATATGCAAATAATTTTTTCAGAAAAAAAAATTACAAGAGTCTCGCGTAAATTTGTACCATGCTGTATCGAAACCGAGTTATACAAGATTTTTTATTTATTTGGTACTTACGTATCATCGCAATCTATTGGCGACATAATCTGAAACGAAGCACAGGGTTGCCAATTCAGAGCGTACGACACATGCGAAACCGGGGTTGCCAACTTGGCGAGTTATCTTGAACGTCGATTGTTGCGATAAAATACGTAAGTATCATTTATTTATATTTTATTTATTAAATCAATAATGTATGTACATAATGTAAATCAGGGTAATATAATATGTATCGAAACCATGTTATATACAACTTTGAAATAATATATAAATCAAAAAAGGCAATACGTACCGTGTCACATCAAAATCAAGTTTTAAAGCATTTTCGTGTTCCAACGAGACAAACAAATGAAATAAGTGAACTTCAAGTTTTTCAACAAAAATATGAACTTCATAAGTTAATACATACAATGAAAAATATATTTAAAAAATAATTATTATAAAATTAGTAGGAATGGCTTATTAGGGTCACAATTAATTTCACTGTCACTCATCAGAAATAACAGCTAGTTTATTTATTTGTCAAAGTTGGTTGAAACTTCTCTTCACTAGTTATTGTCCATCATTACAAAAGTTATCTAACGTAGTTGCAATTACGTGTCTGTTTCGATCCTGGAATTATTTCAAAAGTTCTCTATAAGGAACTTTGCAATTCTCTTTTAAATTTTCCGTTACGTACTATTGCAGGATCTTTTACCACAACAAATATTTCTAATTTTTTAGCTAAAGCTATTCCTTTTTGAAAATCAATTAAATTTAACTAAACACCCGATGCAATAGCACAAATATTTTGGAAAAGGAGGTATTTAGTATTTTTTAAAATCGTGTTATGTCAAAACCGCGCATGTGATATTAAATTCAAGTTTTGTGCCATGTAATACGAGGGACACCTGTACAATAAACAATAAGAAAGTTCTTGCAAAAACCCAAAATTGGCAACAGCGGATTTCATGAACTAATGGGCTCAATTCATGGCGGTCGCATGATAAAGACACGCACGTGTTCTCCATTGAATTCAAGACATTAAACTAATTGTACTTGTAGTTCTATTTTTAAAATATTGATAGAATTTCATAAAAGGGTAAAAATGTTTAAAAATAAATTTTCTTCAAAAGGATTTTAAAATTAAAAATTTATTTTACGCATGTTCTTTTAAATAAAACGCATTTTGTATACCTATGAACATTATTGAGAAATATGTACTTTTTAACATAAATTTTCTGTAAAGAGCAAAAGTTGGCAACAATGAAGTGCATGAACTGATTGGCTGGAAACACACGATTGCTTTTATCATGTGACTATGACGTCACATGAGTTTTTGAATTGATTGGCTGGAAACTTGCGGTTATCATTATCATGTGATTATAACTTCGCATGATTTGAATTCGAAGCAATTTGTGAAGAAATTTTATTCAACAATATAATCTTTTATAAAATGTATATACATTTTTTTATTAAATTTTAAATCAAGGATATATGAAATTTAAAAAAAAAAAAATTTATTTCTAAAAATAAAGTGCTGGCGACCTTTTTCAGCAGATTATTGGTTCTTTAGCAAACTGAACCAATATAAAATTCTATACGAATTTTTCTTGTCAAATATTAGAGGTAAACAAAAGTTACAATATTACACTGCTTCACATAAGTCCCTTGAAAATTCGTTCGAGGTTATTTTGTTGCGTGCTCTGAGCATTTGTGTAGATTCTGAACAACAATATAAGTAAAAGCAACGCAAATTTTGAAACAATAAAGCAAATTTTATTGATATGCGGTCAAAAAGTAAAATAAAGTATTCTGCTGTCTTGCATATAAATATAGAGATCCCCTGAAATTAATGTACCGGGCCACATTTTTTCTTTTTTTTACGAAAAACAATAAAATTCATATTTTCCATACTCTTAGAAAGACACACTTCCCAGTTTAGATTTATCTAAATTGTTCCACGCATGTACATAGCATCCTTCAGTTGAGCTATATAAAAGTATTTCAAATTATACTTGTATTATATTTTCGGTGCCTCAAGACTCTCCAAATATAATCCATCCAGTAGAGGTCAGGGGAAAAGGCAGAACAGTAGGGTGGATTGCAAAATCTTTTTATAATTTCAAAACCTACCAATACGCGCGCGCGGAGATGTCTTATAGTACGGAGATAAAGGGGTAAATAAAATAAACATTGGTTTTTATGTTAAATACTGCCATGAGAGAGATAGGGGGATTGAAGCTTAGACAGTTGAACTTTTTTATGGTAAAAGTAATTTTTGTTAAAATGAAACTAATTTTAATAGTTTTTAACATTTATTGCGATGAGAAGACATTTATACTAAATAGCTACAAGAAAAACACCTGGTACAATTAACAGCTTCTTCAGTATTCAATTTTAAAAAAAACCTTTTGTGTCGAAATGATAGAGTACGATAAATCGAAAGATGGAAAATAAGCTTTGACTGCGGACTGATTCGACGGTACTGGGAAAGAGCTGGATTATGAAATGCTGTAGTATATACATAGTACTGCTCAATACTCACTTATCAACAATGATCATTTTTGGTTATTTATATTGTAGAAAAATTATTATTCTGAGCCTAAAATTATCAAACTAAAATTTATTTATTCTATTTTTTCAACCGTTCGACCCCTTTGTGGCAATATTAAATTTTTAAATTAATTTTTTACTTATTTTTTTTCCTAATCCCCATAGAACATGTTTTCTACACAGGTAGGTTCTGATTAAAAGCCGATTGGTTTGACGCTGGCCTTCTGTACCAAAGGTTGCGGGTTCGACCCCGGCCCAATTCGGTGAATTTTCTTAATACATGAAATCGACAGTGGCCATATTGTATGCTTATACGGCATGTAAAAGGTCCATAGAGTGCCTGTTTTGTTAGGTTGCTCTTGGAAAAATTAAATCCTAGTGCTGGACATCTTGGTCACCCCATAAGTCAATCTTGACAAGTACTGAGGGGAAGTGTTCTACTAATGAGCCAACGTTACAAAATTAAGAATTATACGGCATTCATGGGGGGACCTGTGACTTCGTTGCTCTGTGAATAAAAATTTTTAGCAATCGGAATATATATATATATATATATATCTAAAATACTAATTACTACATGTATTATTATTATCTAATTGGAAAGCCTTGTGAGAACCCCCCCCCCTGGGTTCCACCCTGGACACTGAGATTAATTTGAGGCAAGGAATGACCAGACGCCATTTGTGTAATAATAAATTCTATTTATTTGCTTAGTTCAAATATCAAAATTCTAACGACAAATAGTAAACTATATGTCTACGTCAAAAAGGGATTTACCTTTAATATTAAATTAAATTACGAAGTATGAAATTAATCAATAACTACGCTCAATATGAAAAAGGTTTACCGGAATAGGAGGTCTGAGAAATACACGTAACTTGAATTATTAGCTTTCACCTTGAACTAATTTTATTAAACTAACGTTTGTGGTAAGCGTTGCGAAGCTAGAATATATCACCTGGTTGTACTTATGATCTCTTCAGGCTGATTAATCCTCCTAAGGCTTCTTCGCTGAATGATAACAGAAATCATCCAATTGAATCCTGCAAATCTCGTCACTACTTCTGCTGGCTCAATCGCCTTCTACGCTAACCTACCACGCTCTTCTTAAATACCTTATCTACTTTACGTATCTCATTTTCTTCTTTTAGAGGTGATTGGAAATATACGCGAATTTACAATCCCCAAAGACGCGTAAGAATATTAGTGGAAAGGTTCCGTAAAGATTCGCCACAACCTTGTATCGAATTCAATTGCAATAATTGCCCTCGGAAAGGTATTTTCCTTATGAAATCAAATTCTACATACTACTAAAAATAATATATTTTAATAATGGGCACTTTTGAATGGTGTGATAATACTTTTTCCTTCGAATTCCTTCTTTATTTAAAAATGTCACGCGTGTTATAGTAATACTTTTTGGAAGTTATTTTTGTTAACTCAAAGACTATAATTTTGGTGAAATTTAACATTTTAGGAAATTAAAATTGCGCTGCTGAAATGTCTCCAATGTTGAAAATTGATTCATTTTTGCAAAAGGGATGCTATATAAAGTAGTTATATTAACTTATTTGTAATGAATTTTTTATACTATTGATAAGCACACATACACACAAATTAACTAAATATCAAATTATAAAGCTCATTATTTAAAAAAACAAGAAGGCATGACGTATGAGAGGAAAGTGACTATTTGCATGTCAAAATATCTGAAAACTTTATAATGTAATCAAACCAAGCGTTAATGGTTTGAGGAACTCCTTTTTACTATGGTAAATTGCAATGAACTCTACTATTATGATCAAGTGGTTAATATTAATTATCGTACTGTTCCCTGTATGGTGTTCAAAGCTGCGGCTAATCATATGTGTATAACCAGCCCCGATGAATTTCATGGGCCCTGATAGACTCCGTCGATCAGGTTCCATTTGCAGCAACTACAATTATATGTATTCAAAAGAAAGACGCCCACTGCCGATTTAAGCTCATTTCGGGCCCTGGGCGTTGAAGATATACAGGCCCCCTGGGTGTACAACCCAAGCACCCAATGGATAAACCTGCATTGACCACACCATTTCCCTACGACTATGAAAGGCGAGTTCCAACAACGCTTTTATTCGGAATTACAATTAAGTTCTTTCGTTAATGTGATTACCCAAATCTGTACATAACTCTGTTACACCAGCGTTTCTCAAACTGTGGGGTGCGCCCCCTAGGGGGGGCGTGATAACTCTTCCAGGGGGCACGAGCATATTGAAAAGTCGAAAACAAAAGATTATTTAAGAAATTATTAATTTATGGAAAGTAAACAAACGAAATCATTCTGACATAATAAAAAATAAAATACACATTTAAACTGATATAATACACTTTTAAATGTATCAGTACTCCACAATGTATTTTATCATTAATTTGACCACACTAAGCTCAGAACAAGTTTAAAAATTACTAGTGACCCATGGACTTGCCATGTAAAAAATTATATCAAAAAATAATAATTATCTTGATAATTTGTACAGTTTATAACTAATCATTTAACTGCCAGTTATAAGTTATGAAAATCGCTTCCCGATGCCACCGTTTTCCGTGTAGGCGCGTGCATGTGATGTATTGGGGGGAATAAATAAGCAAAAATCTTATGAAATTTGGAAATCCTTCGCAAATATATATATATATATATATATATATATATATATATATATATATACTGTCAATGTCCCTTTTATTGCATTCCAAAGCCTTCGAAATAGTTTTATGGATAGCAAGCAGTGCACAGAAAAGATCGTACTTCAGAAAGACGTATACATACGTCCGGGCAATTATCGTTTTGGTTTAGCAAGACGATTATATACGTCGGTGACACTTAAGAGGTTAAAAGTCGTGTTGTAGCTTTAGTGTCAAAGTATAGTGTTATTGTGAATTTAATGCATTGTTATTGTATGGATGGGGGGAGAGTGCGATGAAAATTATGACTGAATATAGCAAGTTTGAGAAAAGCAGTGTGCTCTACACATATTCTTAAAAAATAAATCCTAGATGCAAACTTTGATAGTATAAAAATTAATATTTAATCGACGTGCAACGGGAATGCAGTTAAAAAATATGTTTCAAGATTATAAATAAGATCTTGTTGAAACTGCTATAGAATTAGTTATTTTCATAGGGTAGTAATAAGTAAAAAATTTATTTTTGCGCAACCTGGCAGTAACGATATAAATTGTATAACCTATAATGTGAACAGAATGCATGATAATTCAATGTAACATGCTGTTAAAAAGAAGCTAATGTTATATAAAGACAAAAATAAACTAAATAATTATAAAGAAAATATATGGCACACCCACATATAATACAAAAAGAATATTCATACAAAAAAGTAAAAGTAAGTTTTTTGTTCAAGGGAAACTAAAAAAAAATGAAAGTTTTCAGAGCTTTTTACTGTTTTTTTCTAATAGGTTGCAAATGAGCAACTAAAGGCCGTATCACACGTACACTTTTGGTGCAATTTTTTGTACTAATTTTTAGTCCTATCTGAGGGTGAAGGGTTGCCGTAAAAAAAAAAAAAAAAAAACGAAATCCTCTGACGTCAGCCGCGCTCTATCTCCACATTGAAATATTACTCACAGATTTTTCTGCTTCGGCAAACGAGCATCCAAAATTATTTCTTTTATTTCATTAGCGCTTTTGTTGATAGATGTAAACAGAAATGGAGCACCATTTTATTTAAAATATTACACGCCGTTAAAATATTATACACCAAAAAAAAAAATAAATTATACGCCATATCTGATGTGTTTGATAAAATCGAAGCCGCCATCTTGTGTATGACGTAGGGCGCCGAAGAACCCCATTGGCTAGAATTTCAAGCAACTTTTATTTGGAACAACTTTTTGAGCTCACTAGCAAAAAGTTGTTCGAAAGCCGTTGCTTTGGCAACTGAGTAAAAATTGGACGAAAAATCACTTGTAACATGTACGTGTTATACGGCCTTAAGCCTTCACAGACACGGCAAGTCCCCAAATGTAAGATTCATTTCAGTGGTTGCACTATCTAGTGGCGGCTCTCTCTCTACCCATTTTTGACGCTTGAATTAATTTTAATTCAAGCTCTCGTCGTTTGCTAAATATTTTCGAGAGTACCAGAGCGAAATTGATGCTCAATCGATTTTTGACATGCCGCAAATTCATATGTGCCATACGTACCTACGATTTTCGCATCCAGAAAATCTATCGACTCCAGCCGGGATCGAATCCTCAACCTTGGACTTACGAAGCGGTTAAGCTACCTTTAAGCCATCGGAGCCTTTTACTAGAATTGCTAATTTGTTCTGCAAAGTATGTGTGCGCGTATGTTATTCATGGATGGACGTTATTTACTGCACGTTATTGTTACATTGAAGATGTTTCTTTTATTATTAACAAACCTCTACCTGTCCTCACAACACGTTCCCTTGCGTTCAATGTACCCAATAAGTGATTTACAACCCAACCCTACTTATTAAGAGTGGGAGTTATATTAACGTCCACTATAAAGTAAAATGAGAGCAGGTGGTGATGGAGGTCGTAATTATCTTCAAGTGACAAGGATGACACCTAAGCTGGCTCCACCCTCTCCTAGCTATCCCACCAACGGGAGGTCATTTTAGCTCTCGACCGATTTAACGTGCATCGCTTCCCTACACGGAGGGTCTTTAGTGGTATTGGGCTCGAACTCCTGACATAACAGCCACGATCAGATACCGTGACCACTAGGCTACCGCGGCCAATACTTATTGCTCAGAAACAAACAGAGGAGAAGACTTAACTCGATGGTAGAGATTCCTCCGTATCATATACTCTAAAAAGGGGATTCCAAACGTGAAAATGGTGAACCCTTTGATAAATTATTGAAGTTCATGAATAACCTGTAGCATTCAAGGGATCGCTGACAATTTTTTGTTTATTAAAATTTTATTTAAAGACTGTAATTATTTGTTAATAATATATTTTTAATATGCATAAATATAATATAGATTTGAATTTGTAATCTGTTTGACCTTCTAAGTCATTGGTACAGTTAGTTATGACCCCTCTCTTATGTGTGTTTGTTTCTCATTTAGGGAAGTTGTAAGTAATGTATTTCTCTGTTGTGCTTTTTTCCATTCAAAAGAGTTTTATGTTACTTGGAAAACCACGGAGGACACTTGAAGGCACACTTTGAAGGATTACTTGGCCCAAACTTATTTTTATGAGTATTCTCAAATATATAAAGCATAACGAAAAACGTTTTTCTTAATTTTTTAGCAGTAACATACATATTATCATAATGAATACACTTTTTACACGGAAGTGGTCGTGCGGGGCACACAGATCACGAAATCGTTAATTCTGGCTAAACTGTTTATTTGTTACCAAAGAAAAATTGAAAAGTCCTTGAAAATAGTTAAGTTTACTTTCTCTTAATTAAATTATTCACTGGAATCACGATTTGTATCGCGTACAATAAAATGATTATATAAAAAAAAGGATTGGGGTGACTCAATAACCCCGCTCGACCATATCGAAGGCACGCCTGCTCCCGGGTTAAAACATGTTGGAAGTTTTTTCGCTTATATATTAAAAGTAATGCAATTATTCTTCATCGGAATTTTATATTATTGTTCATTATTTAACATAAATTGTAAATACTATTTCTGTGTGAGGCTTAAAATTACAATTCGCTTAAAACTAATTATAATTTGAGGAATTATTTAAAAAAAAATCATTTTACATTTTTGTAAACATTGTCATGCACTAGGCTTTATTCTCCTTACAATTCAGCTATTATATCAATAATGTTTTATTTTCTTATAAATGAACTCGTGCAAAAAGCGGGTACTTCAGCCGGTATACTTTTAATGTATCAGTGCTGCACAGAGTATTTTATAACTAATTAATTAATACTAAATTAAGAACAATTTTAATAAGTATTAACGACTTCCATGGGCTTGTCTTGCAAAGCAAAGTTTTTATAAGGAATTCTTATGATTAGAAATTGACCCTCTGAGTTCTTTTTTTATATTTCGCTTATATCTATATTTTGTCTTCTAAGCAGCTAAAAATTAGAGAAAGTAAAAACAACATAATAACCATCCTATTACTTTTTTTTTTTTGCTTAAAGGTAACGTATACAAAATTTAATACTTATGTTATTAATTTGTATGGTTAATAATTAAGATCGCATATTGTAGCTTTAGCGTAAAAAAAAGTGCATTATTATTGCATTCAGTACATTATTAATGAATAAGGGTGGGGGGCGATAAACATTGTGATAGAAAAGGGGGGCGCCAGTATTGAAAGTTTGAGAAGCACTGTGATACCTGGTAGTAGCGCAGTGAGGGCTGTGAAATCAGTCAGTTGGTGAATGTCGTGTGATGGAAGTAACCTGTGTTGAGCAGCGTTCTTAAATCAAAATAGCCGTTCTCCGAGGGAAAAATGTGATGGAATACCACAGTGAATTAGTGGTAGCCCTTGGAAATATAATGCCTTACCATACTGTACAGTAGCACGGTGGGTGTACTGTTTTGTCATTCTTTTGCACCGTTAAAACCATATTGTCCTATATACCGTAATAAATTAGTGTGTTACGATATTTCAGCTCTATTCATTGTCCACACATGTAGTTAAAACCTTGTCCTTTCGTCTGTTTACGTCACGTTTTTCAACCGGACTGGTATCTTCAAGAAAAAAAAACAGTTGCCATGACTTTTGCCCCAAACCTCGTATATATTGTCCTAAAAGTACAAAATAATTCCGAAATTAAGCACATAATTACCCGTTATGATTCACTGGCGTAGCTAGTCCTGAGTGGGCCCTGTATCCAAATTCCTTGGGGACTTTGGGAAGACGCTTTACATTTTAGGATGTTTTGCTTACACATTTTGGGCCCCCTGAAACTTGGGGCTCCATGTCATCGATTCTTTGATAGCTACACCCCTGTTATGATTTCAAATGAGTAAAATGTAAGAGAAGAAATAGCCAATTTCTTCGAAAAAGAGTCTACTGATGGCTAAGATCACAAGCGTTTTTATTCAATTCCTACTCTTAGCGCACACTCCTCTGTGTGTGTGTTGGTATTTTCAATCGTGAATAAAATAATTTCTGTTCATCCAATCAAATTCAAATACATTTTTTTAAACTTGCAGTGGATGACATTTGATGTTAATGCAGTTTTTTCAAATATTAATTAATTCATTAAATTTTATTTTTTAATTTTTAATTTATTCTGCGTTATTTCCCTTGTAGTTACAATTGGCTGCACAGATGCGGCAGTACGTTTTTTCTTAGTAGGAATTTACGTTAAAAATTTTTTTATATTACTTGTTTTAATTTATAGTAACTGCACTGGAGACAAAAATGAAACATCTCCTGTGGCTCTCTATCTACTAAAAACTCTTATTACTCTTGTCCGCTTTTGAAAAGCATGCGCTGGACACAGTGGCGCACACAAGGGGGGATCCGCCCCCCAAAAGCTCTTGATTTTTTTCCGATTGATTATAATTCTAAGTATATAGTACGTAAAATTTAATTACTTGTTATTAATGATTAATTTTATTAATTAATGCTAATTATTTATTCAAAAATTAGTTTTTTACTGTGCTTTGTTCCCGAAAATCGACAAAATCAAAAGGAGCATGATACAAGAATGGTGAACTTTCGACCCCGGACACCCCCCCCCACCACCTTGAAAAATTCCTGTGTGCGCCACTGGCTGGACATCGTATGGGTGAAAGGAATGTCCGATGTGACCCCACTCCTGGATGGAGTGAAAGTTACTAGTGAAAGATGTGTAAGCGTATTAAATTTCATGATTTAACATATATTCTCATCTCGAACCCTTCAAGTTTTAATGTAAAAGAAAACTGACATTAAACATACAGAGTACAAAATAAGTGTGGAAATCTCCCTGGACACCAAGATTGAATTGAGGCAAAGAACGACCAGACGACATTTTTACAATAACAAATTATATTTATTCACTTGAATCAATTATCAACCATCTAATTACAAAGATTTATCAAGATGTCTACGTCAATGTGATTGACCCTTACTATTAAATTAAATCACGAAATATGATACTTATCAAATATTAAACTCAATATTGAACGGGACTACAGGAATTAGAGGACCGAGAAATGCACGCAATTTGAATTACTAGCATTCATTAACTTTCCACTAACTTTATTATATTTTTACTCTTATGATCCGATAATCTAAATTTAAATCTCACCTGCCTTTTACTTCCTCACTTTACAAGCGGATCAAACTTTCCAATTGTAGATCACTGCCTAATAATCAGCGAGACGCTAATCGCACAATCAACTTGAATCTTCTTAGAACTCCGTCAACCTATCTCTTGGCGTAATATCCTTCCCTGCTAAATTACAACACTCTCTTTAAATACTTTGACTAATTTGCATATCCCGGTTTTTTCTTTTAGAGTTGGTTGGAAATATACGCGAATTTACAATCCCAAAGACGCCCAAGAGTATTAGTTATAAAGTGCCGTACAGATCCGTCACATAAGGAAATAAGATACATTAAATGAAATACCGAATTAACACCCAATAATATTTCAGAAAATATATCAAATTTTTTGTAACAAAAAGAGAAAAATATATTTTTAAAATTCGATCCAAATGCCGCCCTTAAGATTTGCCGCCTCGGGCAAGGGTCCGGTTTATCCGGCCCAAGATCCGCTCCTGAGGTTAGGCAATTTTTTGTGTTTCCTTTCTAGGAATATTTGAAAAAAGATACTGCTTCTGTGCCAGATTTTTTTTTTTAAAGCGATAAACTGGACAGGAATAAATTTAATCCTTAGAAGTCGATAGTAAACTCTTCTATATTAGAGCGTTTACTAAATAAAAACATCATCTTTCCTTCCTTGTTCCGCCTCATAGATTAAAAGTCAATAACCCTCATATACCTTGCGATATCATGAAATGGTCTTTTAAACGCCTTTTTTCATTTGATAATGGGGGCATGAACCAAACATTATACGGTTGCCTTTCCGAGATAACAAACAGTCAAAAGTATAACAGCTGGATAGGAGAGAATTTCAAGAAAGGGGAGGACAAAATAAATAAAGAGGGAGGAAAAAACTCCAGTATGACCCTTCTCGTTTTCGAAGGTCCTTTCAAAACCACTCAGCAGGGGTGGACGAGGAAATGACCAGAGAACCGGCGGAAGTCAGGGATTGAATTGTTGTTGGTGACTTTTTCACCCATAGGTCCCCTTTTTTATGTGGAAAACGTCCATTTTTGAAAAGGGGTAGCAAGAAATAAAAAAAGTGTAAAACTGGAGCACGTGTAAGGGGTTCTCCCCAAAGATGGATGACTTATTGGTGGGCATCGCAAAAAAAAGGGAAGATCACGGCTGAAAGACTCGAATTACAACTGATCGGCCACGTGCGGTATAAGGGGTGATACCAGGTATATATTGATGGAATGGGTTATAAATAGGAACGATCTATACATGGCTTGTAATTAGAGAGTATAGTTGACCGAAGTAAAGAATGGCGGTTGTAACAGCTGAACCCGTTAGAAAAACTGGTAACTGATGGTCAGTGACGTAGCTATGCATCCAAAGTCCCTGGTGCTAAAAAATAAATCAGTGCCCAATCTTGGTTGGATTTCATCCAGTAAAAATACAGTCGAACCTCTATATAACAAATTTGCTAAATCCCGGGAAAAAGTTCGTTATATGGAAGATTCGTTATATAGAGGTTCATCTTTTAATATACTTTATAAACCACATAAAACAAATTTTAAATTCATAAACTCTATGTATTAAAAAAGTAATTATTCACACCTTTTAAAATTAATATATGTTTATTTTATGTATCTTACCCATAAAATAAAAATAAAAAAAAAACAATGAAAAAGAATGTCGAATACACTGAAAATAATAAAAGAAATTTTAAACACTTTAAATAATTCTAAGAAAAAAAAGAAAAGATTATAAAGAAGGAAAAAAATTTAAGAAAAGAAAATATTTTAAGAAATTAAAGAAAATTATTCTTTTTATATTAAAATTAAGGAATTTTAAGATCATTTTCTAATTTAAACGCACAAGTTGTGACGAATCTGTACGGAACCTTTCAATTAATCTTCTTAGGCGTCTTTTTGGGGAATATAAATTCGCGTTTATATTTCCAATCAATTCCAAAAAGATGAACGGGATATTCAAATTTGATAAGGTATTTAAGCCGAGCGTTGTGAGATAGCAAGGTAGATGATGGAAGGCTATTGAGCCGCCAACTTTAAACGCATTTTTAGAAGATTCAAGGAGATTAGATTCGTGAAGACGTCGTGCTGCTAGACGTACCAGAAAGCTGATATAAGCCCGCGGTAAATATAATTTACGTAAGCTTAAAATAAGCGTCAGTTTAAGCGACTTAGTTAAAGTTAATGAAAGTTAATAATTCGAGTACGTGTATTTCTCATACCTCCTATTTCGGTAAACTTTACTTGATCTTGAGCGTAATTATTGATTAGTTGCATAATTCGTAATTTAATTTAATAATAAAGGTAAATCCCTTTATTTAACGTAACATAAAAGTATTATATGTTATTAGAGTTTTTTTGAGATTTGAAATGATAAATAATTATTATATTATACAAAATGGCTCTTGGTGGTTCTTTGCCTCAAATTAATCTTGGTGTCCAGGGTGAGACCCAGGGGGTCTCCACAAAGTAATATTAAATATACATTACTTTATAACTAGAACACGGGGACATGGGACAACTCCATTGAGGCTGAAAAGGGATATCGAATTTGTTTCTTTAAAACATCTAGTGGACTGGACAATGGGGGTTAAAGATTGCACTTCTTGGATGAAATGTCCAGAACTCTATTGCTCTCGGAGAATTAGGATCTAATGGAACCAGTTCAAGATTTATGACCCCCATAAAATGTGTTAAGAGACAGAATAACTTGAAAGTCTCAGAAATACTTTGAAAATAGGAGGAGAAAAAAATTGTATCACAAAAAAAAAAAAAGAAAAAGTTCGTTATATAGAAAATGCACCTCGCTATAGAGAGTTATTTAAAGAAGAAAATCGTGAAATGTTGAAGTTTCCAGGAAAAAGTTCGCTATATAGAAAAATGCGCAATATAGAGGCTCGTTATATAGAGGTTCAAATGTATATGAATATTTTAAAGCTACAATTTTTGTTTAGTATCTCTTTTTTCTTGGCATTGTTTGCACTTAAGCGCACCACCAAGTTTCTTTTTATTTTAATATCTAATTTCGATTTTATAATTTATGCAATAGATTTCGTATGTGCTTGTGAGTGCTTACTGACGTTAAAAGGAAGGAGAAACGTAATGCTACGCAACAAAACATCGTTGAGGAATCCCTGGTTATTTTTTGGAAAGATGGAACTCCCCCATCAGAGGGCTTAGGACTACAAAATGGTCCTCCGAGATAGACAGGAAATGATAAAAAAAATATGCATAAACAAGAAAATATAATACATAATTATTACAATTATTTGAAAAAAAAACACCTGTGCAAAAGAGCACAGGAGGGACAAAATTACGTCAGTCTAATAAAGATACGAGAAGTTGCGAAAGATTGCAACAGGGAAATAGCTTACTATGAATCATATTGTTATTATAGATAGAATGTAGCTAGAAAGGAAAATTGCCTCTTGTGTAAGTTTTTTAAGATGTAATAATAAGTATGGTAAGATTTTGATGGAACTTTCAAGTAACAGTTTATAGAAAAAAAAATTAAAAATAATATAAATTTTCAATAAGTAAAGTTCGCTACACTAAACAAACAATGGAAAGAATTTAGAGGAATTATCAACAAATTCAAAATTACTTTCAACTGTAATTAAAGTTATGGTGTAAACTTTTATATTTATAACTTAAATTTGGGAGAAATTATCGCAAGTTCGGCTTTCTGGTTGGTCAGGGTCCGAACGCCCCTTGACTTTGAGGGCCCCGGTGCACAGCACTGCTTAGCCCATTGGTTGCTACGCAACTGCTGTTGGTAATGTTTGAATTGATATTAATTCACACTTAATATATTTTAATTTCTATTCTGATCATTCGTAGTGTTAATCGCCAGTAAGTGGCATTTAAAGATAGTTTTTCTTGATGTTTGATACTTATTCATTTTTACATTTCATATAAATTTGTATAATACATATATGAATAGTTTTACTTAAAAACTTATATTATTCATACTATATGCAAGCATCGATATTCCCAATTCCTATTACTTAGTTTACCCTTTCTATATATATTATCTTCTTAAAAATCCCAATCGTTAATAAAATACATTTTAAAGCTTTACTCTAAGCTCAAATTTTTGAAAGCGCGCATCACAATTCCATATTGAAACAAAAAAAATCCGGCTCTGTCTTGGTTATTTCTTCTCCTTTCCGAAACATGTCAAGAGAACGCGTCTTTTACTTCGAAATCCAATTAAAATATCTTCGCAAATCTGGGGCTCGAACCCACGACCCCGAGATTAAGAGTCTTGTGCGCTACCGACTGAGTTAGCCGAGCGCATTTTATTTGAATGTTTAGTTTCTGATAGCGAACGTCATAATTTCATATTGAAACACAACAAATTCGCACTGTCTCAGTTATTTCCTTTCTTTCCGAAAAATGCGAAGAGATCGCGTCTTTTACTTCGAAATCTAATTGAAATATCTTTCGCCCAACGTGGGGCTCGAACCTACGACCCCGAGATTAAGAGTCTGCGCTACCGACTGAGCTAGCCGGGCGCATTTTATTTGAATGTTTAGTTTCTGATAGCGAACGTCATAATTTCATATTGAAACAAGACTAATTCGCGCTCTGTCTCAGTTATTTCTTTTCCTTTCCGAAAAATGCGAAGAGATCGCCTCCTCACGGAGAAAAAAGAAATACTGAAAAATGATCACGTAGACATGCTTATTTTGATATTAGTATGTTTGTATCAGATTTGAACGCAGGCCCTTCTCGAATTTGATACAGTATATATACTCAAACCCCCCTAGAAACACTCTCAGACAAATTTAAAAGATATTCAGGATTACAGAAGCTCTTTTAATATTCTGGCTGGGTATTTTAAAAATTGAGGTTCAACAACAAACTTAATTCTCTTCAATCTATAGCTAACTATATTTCGTATCTACCACGCTACACGCGGAGGAACACATGAGTACAGATTCTTTTTTGTTATTTCTGATATTCTCTTGTTTGTAAATCGAAAAGTACGTGACTTGTTTTTAATATAAGTTTAATATGTTGGTAAAATTATTAATTACACTCTCTATATGATTGACAGCCAATTTAGCTATGTGATAAATATTTACTTTATATTGGCAGATTATTTAAAAAAGACTAGTGTTATTAATTTAATGCAATTTACTTGATTCATTAGTCAATTGTTTGATTTATACAGATAAAAACTAAACTGTACGCAACATTCTTATAAAACCCATCCTGGATTCAAGTGTAGAATAGAGAGAGGGAGACTTGGCAAAGTTAATTTTGTAGCAACCAAAATTGGCGATAATTGGCTTAATTTAGCGATATGTGTTACGAAGCGGATTTTTCCATTGAAAATAAATAAATGTTAATGAGAAATAAAAAACATATTGTAAAAGTTACAAGTTTGGCGATCAATTCTGGTCGCGAAATCCAAAGGGCCACAATTTTACACTTTAACCCAAAATTGGAAAAATTTTTATCTATGTCATTACACATAGCCAACTACTAAAACCCCATATTTGATTCTACTTTGAAAGGTGGTCATCCAATGATCATTATGTCGCATGAAGTTTGCAGTAATAGTACTATTGTTTTGCAGTAGAATATGCTTGCGTGAATTGTAGCATTAACATGTTTGAATATGCAATATGGTTTTATGCGCTGAACATAGTATTAAGTTTTTAATCAATTAACTCTGTTAGTAGAAGGTGCCATGAATGTGGGAATAAATACAATTTTAGACAACCCACATTGAATCCAAATCAATGCTAAAAAGATTCAGGATTTATTTAAATTTTACTACATTTTCAAAACCCACTACAATTACTTCATTTCTTTGTACATTTATTTATAGACAAATAATTGAAGTATTCATTTTCTAGTTTGGAATAATTTTAGTTTTATTTTCATACTGAACTCTAAACTGGCTTGCATGTTGTGAGTGACTGTCTTGAAAAAGGCAAGTTTACAAAATAAGTTTTTGTTGACAACTATTAATCTTTTGAGGAGACTAATTTCTTGAAACTTTTAAAGTTCTTTTTTAGCTTATTAATTAAGTTATGGAAAATGTCTTAAAAGCTCTCATACAGAAATTATTTAAGAGTTTCAACAATTTCAATACACTTATTTTATGATTCCTTTCAATTTCCAATATTGAAAGAATCAAAAATAACGGAACAGAAATTACAGAATGAGTAAAATTAGTTAGTAAAAATGAACATCATATATTTCAAGAATGATTTGTACTTTTCAGTATTAGACATTAAGTATAAAAATTAAATCTACTTAACTACTACTATTTAATGGATATTTTGTCTTATTAATAATTGATCTGCATTGTTTAAATTAGATTTACCACAGTACTTACACATTATCACAGCTTTTTGGTAACATTATATGAAACGAAATACATGAAATTGCCAATTCAGCGCAAACAACACATGCAAAATTGGTATTGCCAACTTGCCGAGTTATCTTGAACGTTGTCACCATAATATGTAAGTACCGATTTATCTTATAACAGTGTAGAAAGGCAGCGGTATGATAGAGAACATTTGGGTCCCCCTGAAAAGTCAGGTTTTGGGCCCCTAAGTTGGAATTTACGAAGGGTAGGTATACTTGGTGACTGTCAGCCTTTGGGCCCCCAAGGACCCAGGACACCCCGCAATATGAGGGTGTATGTTAAGCCACTGCAGAAAGGCTGTACTTTCATGACCATAAAACTTTGCTATAATTGAAAACTATTGTGATATTTTTAAAAAATCTTATTAATCTGATGTTTTTTATAATAAACTTACAAGCTTATTCAAAGTAAGATCTAATTCACAACATATTGATCTGGTTTATAACACACCTTTAATGTGACCGTAGTGTTTTGTTTATTTCTGTGAAAATAAATGAGATATATATCAGATTTTTTTATATTTAACCTGATTAAGTATATTTTACGCTTTAATTTATTTATCCGTTAGTAGTTAAAATATACCGGTTCTGGAACAGTGGAGCCGGTGGCGCCAGGAGTTTGAGGCGCATGCAAACAAAAGAGGGTGGAAGTCCACCCCCGGATCTGAACCGGGAAGATGGTTTGTGATTGATAAGGGTTTCGTGGATCTGTACTGATAAGAAATGCACGCTTTTAGCGATAACGAGTTATATTCTGATATAGTTTTAATTAAATGATTATGATTTTTTTAATTACGTCATTGGAAGCAAATTTTAATTAGGATAAAGGGTCAAACTTTTCTGTACATATAAATATTTGTATATAATTCTGATAAAGTCCATTTCTGAAAATTATGATATACGTGTTGAATTATTGTTTATTACATTTCAAATTTGATACTTTGTGCATAAATAAAATATATTTTTCATTGATTTTGCATGTATTTTTTTTTTATAATTCTGAGATAACTTTAAAAATACTATGCTTATATAAAGTAAAAGTTCTGCATATGTTTTTCGTTTTGCAAAGTAGTTTCCTTACATGAAACATCCCTTTCCTATGATAATATATGCGGACCTTGTAATTCTGGTAAAACTTTCTTTGTTAGACGAATCTTAGAAATAAAATTAATTAATTCTTCTCCTCCCAAAATTATTTGGTGTTATAGAATTTATCAAAATTGTTTGATAAGATGTCTGGCATAGAAATTTCATGAAGGCATGCCTTTCGATGTAGAAGAAGATATTACTAATGCTTTCGTAATAATAGATGACTTAATGAATGAAGTAGGAGATGACAAAAAAACTTTCAAACTTGTTCACGAAAGGAAGCCATCATAGAGATATTTCCGTAATATTTATTTTACAAAATATTTTTGCAATGAAAAACAAATTATAGGAATATTTTTTAAATACTTCCTACCTAAGTTGTTTTAAAAATGTTAGAGACAAGCGATAGATCTCTTGTCTAGCAAGACAAATGTATCCATCTCAATCGAAATTTATGATAGGAAAACTACGAAATACAAATGCTGCAAATTTGACTATCCACTTTGTGAGAGATAGAAAAATAAAACCTTTCGTTCGAATCATTTAATGAATTTTTCAAAAGAAAAAAAAAATTCATAGAGTTTCGTAACGAATAAATATCTCAGAACAAAAACATTGTATGCAAAACCTTTGTCATGGATAGAATATTAAGTGTGGTTTGTGTTCAACATTTGTTTTTAATTTTTAGTCTGTTACCCTTCTTGTTCCTTACACTTAAATATATTAATATGAGTAAAGTAATTAAAAAAGTTGAAAAAATGTTGAAAAAAAAGTTGAAAAATATTGAAAAAAGATGAAAAATATTGAAATATTTAGAATATTGTTGGTGGACTTGAGTATTTAAGTTAAGAGCAATAGTGATAAAATTTCTTTTTTTCATATTAAGAGGACTTGGTACCCTAAAAATCACAAACCTATCGTTTTTATTTTCATTTTTAATCTTATTCTTTGCATTATTATCTTTCGATTGATATATCACTTGTGCATGTCGGAAAGTTAGAAGTTGACTAAAACTTCATTTGAAAACAAATTAGGCAATTCAGCCACACACCCTTTTTAAAAAAAAAAGCTAAAAATACTTTATGATAAAAAAAATCTATTTTTAGAAATAGAAATAATAACTATAAAAAGAATGTGTGTATTAAAAGCAGAATATTTCTGAGGCAATACAATAAAATGTAACTTTTCTTCCTTGTGAAATGTGTGCATGTAAAATTTTTTAATTTAAGGCATTTTATATTAATAATTTTATAATTTCAGTTCTTCTTCCTGATATATTTTTTCATACAAAATGTAATACTTTAATATTATAAGAAGAAAAACAGCTAAAATTTCTGTCGTGACAGAAAAAAATTTTTTAACATTTTTTCTTGGAATTTTCATGGGCAATTAGTACTCTCTAAAAGTTGATCATTTATAAAAATGTGTGGGTTGAAAAACTATGAAAATGCAATTATTTTTAAAGAAAAAACGTATAACTAATGCCTTAAAGTGGTATTTTTAAGTTTAATTAAGCTTATAATAATTATTTTCAGAATTATAAACTTTAAACCTGTTTTCTCAGTTTGTGTTTTCGAAACCTTAGTGCATTCAAAATGCTACTCCTTCGACAATTATTTACCAATCACTTCCATTTTTTTTCTTGCGTGTTGAAAATAAAGCATGTAATAAAATTAGGGATCCGTTTTCTATAAACTGAATACTTTTTTTTTTAAAAAAAAATAAAATGTAAGACATGTTGGCTTTTCGTTGATTTTTAGCCTGTGTATCAACATTTTATTTTCTCGAAAACGAATGAAGTTATTCTAAAATCGATCCCTAAAGTTGTTTAGATCATCCATAAGAGTATTATAAAAAATTTCAGGTCAAAAAATTAATTTTTTACAAAAGGAGTAGGATTTTTAAAATTTTCCCAATTTTCTTCAAAAAAATTAAAATTTTAAAATTATTGTGAATAATATATGAAAATTTTCATCTGGTAACATTTTCTTGAATAGAAGCATTGTATAAAATGCTAAAAATAATTTTTAAATATGTTAAATAAAAGTTTGCTCAAAGGTGCCAATACTTAATCTTAAAATAATAATAACTTTATAAATTTAAATATATGGTAAACTTATATAAAAAAATTCAAAGCAAAATCTTATTCATCTTATATAATAATAATAATACAAACACAAAATATGAGAACGATATTGTATTTATTTTTACCTTCTAAAAAATTTATTCTTACATTATATATATCTTTTCTTAAAATATTGATACAATCTGAAATCCTTTCTGTTTTGCTACGAACAAATTCATATAAAATATAATAGTCTTCTCTGGATACTATTTCTTTTCCTCTTTTTTCTTTCCTTTTAAAACATGCGAAGAGATCGCGACTTTTACTTTGAAATCTAATTAAAATTTTTCACCCAACATCGTGCTCGTACCCACGACCCCGAGATTAAGAGTCTCGTGCTCTGCCGACTCAGATAGCTAGGCGGATTTTGCTTGAATGCTTAGTTTCTGATACCGAACGGCTTAATTTCATAATAAAACAAAACGAATTGGCAATGTGTGTCACTTATTTCTTCTCGTTTTCGGAAAATGCGAAGAGATCGTGTTTTTTATTTTGATATTTAAGAAAAATATCTTCGCCCAACGTGGGGCTCGAACCCACGACCCCGAGATTAAGTCTCGTGCTCTGCCGACTGAGCTAGCTGGGCGGATTTTGCTTGATTGTTTAGTTTCAGATAGAGAACGTCGTAAATTCATATTGAAGCAAAACTAATTCGCGCTCTGTCTCGCATATTTCTCTTCCTTTCCGAAAGATGCGAAGAAAACGCGTCTTTTACATTGAAATCTAATTAAAATATAATCGGCAAACGTGGGCCCCGAACCCGCGACCCCGAGATTAAGAGTCTCGTTCTCTGCCGATTGAGCTAGCCGGGCGCATTTTGCTTGAATGCTTAGTTTTCTGATAGCGAACGTCTTAATTTCATAAAATGAAACAAAACGAGAATTCCTGCTCTCTCAGCTATTTCTTTTCAAAACATGCGAAGAGATTGCGACTTTTACTTTGAAATCTAATTAAAATGTTGCACCCAACAAGGGTCTCGAACCCACGACGCCGAGGTTAAGAGTCTCGTGCTCTGCCGACTGAGCTAGCTGGACGGATTTTGCTTGATTGTTTAGTTTCAGATAGAAAACGTCGTAAATTCATATTGAAACAAAACTAATTCGCGCTGTCTCACATATTTCTTTTCGTTTTCGAAAAATTCGAAGAAAACGCGTCTTTTACATTGAAATCTAATTAAAATATAATCGGCAAACGTGGGCCCCGAACCCGCGATTAAGAGTCTCGTGCTCTGCCGACTGAGTTAGCCGGGCGCATTTTGCTGGAATGCTTAGTTTTCTGATAGCGAACGTCTAAATTTCATAAAATGAAACAAAACGAATTCCCGCTCTCTCAGCTATTTCTTTTCCTTTTTAAAATATGCGAAGACATCGCGACTTTTACTTTGAAATCTAATTAAAATGTTTCGCCCAACGTGGGGCTCGAACCCACGACCCCGAGATTAAGAGTCTCGTGCTCTGCCGACTGAGCTAGCCGGGCGCATTTTGCTTGAATGCTTAGTTTCTGATAGCGAACGTCTTAATTTCATAATGAAACAAAACGAATTCGCGCTCTGTCTCAGTTATTCGCCCGACGTGGGGGTCGAACCCACGATTTGGAGTCTACTGAGTTAGCCGGGCGCATTTTGCGAATTTTCTGATAAACGTCTTAATTTCATAATGAAACAAAACGAATTCGCTCTATGTCTCACTAATTTCTTTTCGTTTTCGAAAATTCGAAGAGATCGCGACTTTTACTTTGAAATCTAATTAAAATGTTTCGCCCAACGTGGGGCTCGAACCCACGACCCGAGATTAAGAGTCTCGTGCTCTGCCGACTGAGCTAGCCGGGCGCATTTTGCTTGAATGCTTCGTTTTCCGATAGCGAACGTCTTAATTTCATAATGAAACAAAAAATTCGCCCGAATGGGGCTGGACCCCTAATTAATTAAAATGACTCGTGCTCTGCCCTGACTAGACTCGGGCGCATTTTGCTTGAATGCTTAGTTTTCTGATAGCGAACGTCTTAAATTTCATAAATGAAACAAAAACAAATTCCCGCTCTCTCAGCTATTTCTTTTCGTTTTCGAAAAATTCGAAGAGATCGCGACTTTTACTTTGAAATCTAATTAAAATGTTTCGCCCGACGTGGGGCTCGAACCCACGACCCCGAGATTAAGAGTCTCGTGCTCTGCCGACTGAGCTAGCTGGGCGGATTTTGCTTGAATGCTTAGTTTCTGATAGCGAACGTCTTAATTTCATAAAATGAAACAAAACGAATTCCCGCTCTCTCAGCTATTTCTTTTTTCAAAACATGCGAAGAGATTGCGACTTTTACTTTGAAATCTAATTAAAAAATGTTGCGCCAAAACGGGGCTCGAACCCACGACGCCGAGATTAAAGTCTCGTGCTCCGACTGAGCTAGCTGGACGGATTTTGCTTGATTGTTTAGTTTTCAGATAGAAAACGTCGTAAATTCATATTTAAACAAAACTAATTCGCTGTCTCGCATATTTCTTTTCGTTTTCGAAAATTCGAAAGAGAAAACGCGTCTTTTACATTGAAATCTAATTAAAATATAATCGGCAAACGTGGGCCCCGAACCCGACGATTAAGAGTCTCGTGCTCTGCCGACTGAGCTAGCCGGGCGCATTTTGCTTGAATGCTTAGTTTTCTGATAGCGAACGTCTTAATTTCATAAAATGAAACAAAACGAATTCCCGCTCTCTCAGCTATTTCTTTTCCTTTTTAAAACATGCGAAGAGATCGCGACTTTTACTTTGAAATCTAATTAAATTGTTCGCCCAACGTGGGGCTCGAACCCACGACTCCGAGATTAAGAGTCTCGTGCTCTGCCGACTGAGCTAACCGGGCGCATTTTGCTTGAATGCTTAGTTTTCTGATAGCGAACGTCTAAATTTCATAATGACACAAAACGAATTCCCGCTCTCTCAGCTATTTCTTCTCCTTTTTAAAACATGCGAAGAGATCGCGAATTTTACTTTAAAATCTAATTTAAATGTTCGCCCAACATGGGGCTCGAACCCACGACTCCGAGATCAAGAGTCTCGTGCTCTGCCGACTGAGCTAACCAGGCGCATTTTGCTTGAATGCTTAGTTTTCTGATAGCGGACGTCTTAATTTCATAATGAAACAAAACGAATTCCCGCTCTCTCAGCTATTTCTTTTCCTTTTGAAAACATGCGAAGAGAGATCGCGACTTTTACTTTGAAATCTAATTAAAATGTTTAGTCCGACGTGGGGCTCGAACCCACGACCCCGAGATTAAGAGTCTCGTGCTCCGCCGACTGAGCTAGCTGGACGGATTTTGCTTGATTGTTTAGTTTCAGATAGAAAACGTCGTAAATTCATATTGAAACAAAACTAATTCGCGCTGTCTCGCATATTTCTTTTCGTTTTCGAAAAATTCGAAGAAAACGCGTCTTTTACATTGAAATGTAATTAAAATATAATCGGCAAACGTGGGCCCCGAACCCGCGATTAAGAGTCTCGTGCTTTTCTGACTGAGTTAGCCGGGCGCATTTTGCTTGAATGCTTAGTTTTCTGATAGCGAACGTCTTAATTTCATAATGAAACAAAACGAATTCCCGCTCTCTCAGCTATTTCTTTTCCTTTTTAAAACATGCGAAGAGATCGCGACTTTTACTTTGAAATCTAATTAAAATGTTCGCCCAACATGGGGCTCGAACCCACGACTCCGAGATCAAGAGTCTCGTGCTCTGCCGACTGAGCTAGCCCACGATTAAGAGTCTCGTGCTTTTCTGACTGAGTTAGCCGGGCGCAATTTGCTTGATTGTTTAGTTTCTGATAGCGAACGTCTTAATTTCATTATGAAACAATAAAAGAGCTTTTGCTAATACAACTCCCAAAATAGATTTACAAATCACATTAATATGTACTAGAAAATTAATATCCGTACAAGTTTTTAACACAATAATACTCAAAAATATTAAAATATAAAAGAGTTACCAAAATATATCACAAAAGCCAAAAATTTTCATCTTTAGCAGTTCCAGAAATTACTACACATACAAAAAAATGTCAAAGAAGCGATCATCTGGCTCGAATCTTATTTAACTAACGGGAATAGGCAACCGGGATAATGCATCAGCATTTCCATGTTTAACGCCCTTCCTGTATGAAATAGCAATATTATATCTTTGGAGGCTAATGCCCATCGAGTTAGTTTGGCACTTTTTGAGGTTGTTAAGGTTAGGTACGTCAGAGGGTTGTGATCTGATATCACTTCAATTTCGGCCCGAAAATCCAGCTATCGAAGCGCTTCAATGCCTCTATAACGGCATAAGCCTCACGCTCTATGGTTGCCCACCGAGTTTGAGTTTCGGTCAGTTTCTTACTGAAAAATGCAATTGGGTTCTCTTTACCCTTTTTCATCGTTTTGAGACAAACAAGCGCCGATTGCAGTCGCTGAAGCATCCGTGTATAGTTGGTAAGGTTTTGATAGATCAGGTGTGTACAAAGATGGTGCTTTTACCAGTTGTGCCTTTAATTTTGTAAAAAACTTGTTCGGCAACTTCATTCAAAGGGATTATATTCGGAACTCGGTTCCTTGTCAGTTCTGTTAATGGCAAGACTAAAGAAGCAAAGTTTGGGATATATTCCCGATGAGTAACTTAGTTAACCCCAGGAAACTTCGTATTTCTTTCTTCGTTGTTGGTACAGATATATTTTTGATTGATTCAACCTTTCCGGGATCTGGGGAATGTTGCCCTGAACCAACAACTTGCCCTAAAACTTCACACGTCTTCTTTGCGAAATTGCACTTTTTAAGGTTAATCGTGAACCCGACCTTTTGAATCGTTTGAAATACTACACACAGATGTTTCATGTGCTGTTCCCATGTTTTTGGAGAAAACTGCTACATCGTCGATATGATCGACAATATGCCCGGTGTTTCACTAGCACCTGATCCATAACTTTTTGAAGAAAATTTTACTCCCGGCGTTCTTCATCCCCGGGGCATAACACAAAATTGGTAATGACCATGATGAGTCACAAAGGCTGTGTAAGGCTTTTTGCCTCCTCTGCCATTGGAATCTGCCAGTAGCCCTTTGTTGGGTCTAGAACGGTTATATAATTAGCTTGGCCCACTTCAAACAGAAGATCCTTTGCATTTTTGCATAGGGTATGCGTCTCAATAGTGAAACTATTCAAATGTCTGTAGTCAACACATAGTCTGATACTTCCGTTCTTTTGGATACACAAACAATTGGATGCATTCATTCACTTTCGGTTCGATGAGTTTGAGGGTGCAGTAACTCATTGATCTGACGATCGACTTCTTGCTGCAAAGCAATAGGTATGCGGTAAGGGTGCATCTTTTTTTTGGGGTGAAATCGGTTTCAGTTTTTAAATTATGTCCCTTTACTTTTTTGCTAAGCCAGGAAGTGAACTAAACAAACTGGAGAATTTTCCAAGAGTATTCAATAATTCAGTCGCTGAACATCATCTAATTCTTGGCAATCACTGTATGATCCGTAACATCCCCCATAGATGATACAGCCATATCTGTTGGAGCATAATGAAGAAGGTCCCCGAAATCTGAGTCTTGATCGAAGATCAAAGCCAACTTGTCCCACTCTTGCTATGTAAGGACGTAATTTATTGAAGTGTAACTCTCTTATGCCCCCATCATCTAATTCAACTTTCACGGAATACGGTCTAGTTATTTCAATTATCGTAGCTGGACCTATCCATGTTTTCATCAATTTATGAGTAGAAGACGGAAGTAGTACCAGAACTTTATCTCCTACCTTGAATTGCTTTTCCCTGGATCGTAGGAGTTATAGTATGATGCGTAATTATTTTTTGAGTCACTTCCGCCGTCTCAGCTGCTATTTCATGAGCCTTTCTTAACTTTTCTATTAAGTCTTCCAGATACTTTCCACTGAACGGGAGAGTAGTTGGGATGTTTCTTTTTCTCCTACCCACACTTCCTTGAGAAGAGATATATGGGTCCCGAAGGCAAACGTCCGTATACTAATTGGAATGGCGACATGCCTGTTGTACTGTGGGGTATTTCCTATATGCGAATAACAACAAGGGAAGATGGAGATCCCAATCGGACCCATGTTCTTGAACATTCTTACTTAACATGTCCTTCAACGTGCCGGTTCCACCTTTCCACGGCACCCATACTTTCAGGATGCCCTGGAGTAGAAAAACGTGGTGAAACCCCCATAACACTCAAACATTTCAGAAAGTTTGGAGGTGAAATTAGTTCCTTGGTCAGAACAGATCATTTTTCGGAAAACCTGTTTTGTGTAGAAAATTTTCAGAAGGACGTTACGTAGTCTTGGCGCTTATTTCCTTGACGGGTATGGCCTCTGCCCATCTCGTGCATAAATCAACTGCGCAAATAATAAAATGATGGTTCCCCTTCTCGAAGGAGGGTTCCAACGGCAATACGTCCACACTCCATACTTCAAGGTATTTCGGGTCTGACCAATGGTTGTATTGGAACCCGATCTCTATAAGTGATAGGCTTCGAAGCTGACAGATCTTACTTTCACCACAAAACCGTTTGACATCTTGTTTTATTGTCGGCCAATAAAATGAGTGCCATTCTTTGCCCTAGTTTTCTGCTCCCCCCAAGATGTCCACAGAGGGACGTCATGCGCCATTTGAGTACTTCTTCTCTCTTTTACATTGGTAGTACTACCCCTGATCGATGTTCTCCACAAATATATTCAGAGTGTACCAATATTCCGTTATGTATTTTTACTGAGTTCTTTTGTTGTTCTGCAAGACTCCAGGTTTCTTTAATGTGTCATCTTCCTTTGCATTTTTATGAATGTACTACGCGTTTCCCTTCCCTCGAGGGGGTTGTTCTTCCTCATTTGCTTTGCTTTCCACAGCCTGTATGTAAATTTCAGAGGGGTAAGTTTCTCCGGGTCATTTCTTGGCTGGAAATTGATTTCGGATCATCTGCGGTAATACCTTCAACTGCCCTTAGAAGATACGTAGAAGTTTTGCGGGGTTGTGAATAAACTGCGTTCTCTAACAGCGCGCTTCATAAGCAGACGAACAGATAACATGTCGTTAACTAGCCTTTTAGAAACTGCACACATAATGGGTACTACCCCGTGTCTGGAGTCGTCGATTTTCGGGTTGAAAATCTTCAATTCGGTGCTTCACGTTCCCAAACGCCGACATTATTTGGATTGTCCTCCACTATCGACGCTCTGTCCCTCGACGACATCTGCTCTTACCACGGATATCGGGCACTGTGTCGATGACAGCCTTCAGAATTTCATTCCCACACTTAATGTGGACAAACTGTAACTCGTCTATTTTCTCGTTCTCCTTGGCGGGGGAATATACCGGAATCGCAACCTTAGCCGTTAAAATTGCAGATGATTGTTCTTGAAAACGTTCATTGGTCTCCACGGCATTGATCTCTGGCAGTAGGGGGAGGTTTTTCTTATGATTTTTAGCATGACACACCTCGAGGTATGCCCAGCTCTTCCACACGAATAGCAAGTAGGTTTAAATGTTGGCTGTTTAGGTTCTTGTTTGAGGGCAATTTATACCTTTGACTCTGAATATCATTTTTAATTATTGCATGTTCTTTTTTAATATTAGATCTATGAATCTGACGTACTTTGAGGACATTTCAGGTTGACTCGTTTTCTTGACACTCGACCGAACACTTTCGTAGCCATCAATTTATCTGCCAAAACAGATGGTTCATAAAATTTATTCATCCACGAGAAATGCTCTCTTATCTCCCCGGCACGCGCGTTTTTGAGCTGATCAGTTATTATTAAATCTTTCAATGATTTTGAAATCCCTTTACTTCCATTCCATCGAGAGCCATTCTTCCGAAGTAACTCGTAATTTCGAACACAAAATCACGCCAAGATCTAGCAGGTATGCGCTGATGTTTCATGAATTTTTTGCCTGAAGGTCTCTGGGCTCATCTTGGGAACACTTTTTAATAACACTCCTTTTATGTAGTCATAGTTGTCAAATTTATCTTCTGACTCTATGGCTATTAGCTGAAGATAATATCGGGCGGCATGCGTGCTCAAAGGAGCCGATACCCAATTCGTTTCTCTCTACTCAATACGTTTCGCTTGTCTCTCAAACAGGGTAAGGAAAAGAACGATATCTCCATCCACTTATGTCGAAATTCGGAATGATTTTAATTAAATCACTAACACTTGTTTTAAGCGGGCTTAAATTTTCAGGGATCGAATCGCGATCTTTCGATTTCCAAGCGCATTTTTCTCTAACTCGAATTCGCGTTGTTGCTGGATTTTCTCCTTGCTTTCCCTTTCAGAGGCGTTCCTCTAAAATAACAGATAACTGATCTCTAACGAACTCTTCTTCGTAATCTTTTGCTTACGGATTATGATATTCCTTAGCTCTATATTCGTCATTTTTATCTGATACCTTCTGACCTAACTCCTCAGCCAACAACACTAAATCTTGCTTTTTAGACGCTTCCCAAGAATGCCATTTTGAAAAATTTTCTCTTAAAACTATCACTCAAACTAACCAATAATAGGACGAAAATAACACTAAAAGGAATTGCAAAATTAAGTACCACACATATATCTTTCATTAAAACACCTACAAACAACGTCCGCTATGCTAACTCAATACTCGATGAACTGGGAAGAAAACAAAATAATAGTCATGTGTTTCACAATATCCCAAAAGTGTACTTAATACTCTATAAATAGAACTTAATATATTACTGATTATTCAATAATCACTTAAAATATTATTGATACACAATAATCACTTAAAATATTACCTATACACAATAATCACTTAAAAGTATTACTAATACACAAGAATCACTTGAAATATTACTGATACACACAGATCACTTAATATATTGCCGTATTTAATAATCACCTAAAATGTACTGACACACAATAATCACTTAAATTATTGCTGACACACAATAATCACTTAAAATATTACTGACACACAATAATCACTAAAATAATATTACACACAATAATCTCCTAACCTATTTCTGATATACACAATATAATCACTTAAAATATAACCGACATGCACCATAATCTATTCCTGGCTGGAATAATGGGAACACTAAAAATATATTCGTGAGAAGTTTTTCTCAATTTAACTGATAATATATTTTTTGACACACGACTAATCGAAAAATACTATGCGTACACATAAGCACAAAATAATTTCATTGACATGAGATAAGTATTATTCTTTAACATTAATTTTTAAACAAACCCAATTGCTATTCACTGACGTGAATTTATTACTGTGTACATTACAAAATAAATAAATATCATAAGGAAAAACATACACAATCTTTCCTTAATTTATAGAACCTGATGTTCTAAAAACACTTTCTCATTTTATATGGAACAATAATAAATAAAAAAATATATACTGATGTATAATAATTCCCATTGAACGGCGTTCAAAAATTTTTATAACTGCATGGATAGTAATAAAATAATATACTGAGAATTAATGATTTTGAGTTTTCCTTCATAGAACTGATAATTTCTAAAACTTATTTTCCATCGATATGGAACAGAAATAATAAAAAAATATACTGATATATAATAACTGAAATTTGAACTGGCGTTCAAAATTTTATAACACATGGATATGCAATAAAATAGCTATATACTGAGAATTAATGATTTTGAAGTTTTCCTTAATTCATAGAACTGATGTTCTAAAACTTATTTTCCATCGATATGGAACAAAAATAAAAAATATACTGATATATAATAACTGAAATTTGAACTGGCGTTCAAAATTTATAACTGCATGGATATGCAATAAAATAATATACTGAGAGAATTAATGATTTTGGAGCTTCTTAATTTTAGAACGGATGTTCCAAAACTTACTTTTCCATTGATATATGGAACAAGAATAATAAAATATATATACTGATGTACATATAATTAATTCAAAATTGAACTGGCGTTCAACAAGTTACAACTGCATGGATATGCAGAGCAAATACACTGACGTATACAAAAAAAAATCAAGAAATTCTCTCTTAATAAAATGGATAGTAAACAGTATAATTTCTTTTTATAAATTTCTCTCGTCTTACATTACAGGGAGTTGCAAGCAAAAACTCTTACCTGATTCATTTCCACGCGGGAATCAGAAAACTCGAGAACAGCGTTTCCTGTGGGGTTTCACTAAGACAGACTCGATGCGCCGGTAAAGTTTGTTTCTAATCAAATGGGCACGGAAACAATTAAGAAAAAAAACCTGGCATTTAAATTTTAAAAATTAAGGTTTATTAAAAAAGATTTAAAGAAAACGGTTATTGCTACAGTTAGCAACAC
>BMAU01000381.1:0-33439 GCA_019973935.1 Trichonephila clavipes | reverse complement strand
TCAATTTCAATAGTATGCGACTGCGTGATTTAGTAAAACACCATTTTCAATAATTTTATCGAAAATGCCAGAGTTTATTTTGCTTATTCAACTTTGCATAGTATTCTGTTCTCTGTATTTTAATGTTGGATGATATCTGCAAGCCACTGTATTATTGGCTGAGATTTATTTTTGTGATAATTTAGTTAAGAAAAGAAAAAATACAGGCATTATGTAAATGTAGGGTTGTTTCAAACGTATATAGAATGTATTTGATATATAGCATGACTACGATAAACCTGGGTCTCGATTTAATTAGTTATAATTGTAAAGGGGGTATATCACGAAGTGTAAGAAAAAAAAAAAAAAGTAAAAACAAAATATTCCTTTATAGCCTGTGTGACGTATTCAATGACACTACGAATAAACAAAAGAGGACCTCCCTCACTCTGATTTTTGGCGAAATTTGGGGGCCATAAAAGGGAGGATACATGTGTGCTTCGCTTTGCTTCTAGGGGAAGGAAGGGACAAGACGGCCAGCACATTCTTGAGGAAGTTCGACTCCACCCATTTCCTTTTAGACCGGATATGCCAAAATTTTTATTTCCTAAGATCCGAAAAATATAGCTATAATGCTAATCAACCTTAAATGCAATTTAGTTTATTTTCTTTCGAATTGGTTAAAAAAATTTACACATTTCCCCTTCTTAAAATTCATTGATATCAATCCCAATTAGTGATATTCTAAAGTAATATTGTTTTCAATTTTCATGTCTGTGTAATACTTGTTTATGATTACATTTAAATCAGCTAAAATACCTCCTTTTCATTTTTTTAATCACATTCTAATTTCTTTGCTCAAACGTGAATGGGATTTTAGGCGCCTATTTTTTTTAAAAATTAGCTTATTTTTATATACATAAAGAACTGAGGAAAAATATTTGAAGTATAGTATGATCATATGGAATGGCCATTGAAAAACTATTTAAGTTTCCAATAAGTAACAAGTTTTTATTATTAACTGTAGTAATAAATTTTTTTGGTGGGGTGGGTGAGTTTGCAATGAATTAGTGATTTCTAATATTCAATAACGCATGCTTTTTTTTGATTGGATTATTTCAAATGCGAAAAGTTATTCCTTGGCATTAAGTCATCTTAATACAACCTAATTGGAGAAAGAAACAAAAGAGATGCGCGACGCGTGAGTTTCAGGGATTTTAAAAATTAAAAAATTTGTTTGGATTGAAGGAATCATTTGTTTAAGATGCAAAAATTTCTTTATATGGCAAAGAAAGAAATTATAACTGATAATATTCACTTAACTTATTCTTAAGATTTTAAAGACTGTGTAAACATTTACCACTTTGTAATAGAAAAAGGTAAAATTTTTTAAGAGAAATTTTTTATATTAGTATTAACATTGATCCTGATGCTATTAAATGTAATAAAAACTTTATAAATTTTATAGATGGCATACAGATTTTGAACAAAACGTTAGTTTTCAAACTCGTTGAATCTCACTCAAAGTAAAACATTTTAACGATGTTACAATGTTGATAAAAAAGTATAAGCTGATCACACATACACAGAAATTATTATATTATTTTAGGAATAATATTGAAGGGAGTAGTCGTGTATCACGCTTCCACACCACAGGTGCGTGTTTCAAACCCCGGGCTGGGCATGGTTGGACTCAGCCTTTCATCCTTTCAGTGGGTCGATAAATGAGTGTCATGCTTGCTTGGGAACTAAACACTGAGAGTTCGCGTCATATTGACCGCATGACCGAAGCATCTGCTCACGCAACTCAGCGCCCAGGATCATGTATACTGAGATGGGCACAGCAGGTCTTGGCTCTCATGGGCTGTTGAGCTACTGAGTTAAGGAATAATATTTGATTACAAATATAAATGATCAAATTAGAAAAAGCAGTTGAACGTACAGAATTTAATGTACAAAAACACATATTAAGAATAAACATTTTTTTCCCCTTTAGTATGAGTAAATGATTATAATGCAAACAGATACCATTATTATATAATAAATTATTAGCTTTATACATAGAGATATTCTAAAATCGTTTATAGAATTGGAAATCGATGAAAATCTCAATAACTGGAGAGAGAGAGAGAGAGTGACAATTAATGTCGCTCTGTTCAGCTACACGAGGAATTTGGCGACGAACCTCGTAATTTTGAACCATGATCAAGTGACGAGGACGACACCTGAGCTGGCTCCCCTGTCTTAACTTCCTCACCACACCAATGAGAAGACGTTTGAGCCTCAATATATTTAACGTGTATCAATACTTCTACATGACTGCTAATAACTAGATGATAAATATCGAATATTCTTTTATTTTTGGAATCTATTTCCAACTATAATCACATTTAGTTTCTATACTGGTTGGGAAAACTCTCTATCGAATTTTCAATAAATATAGTTTCATCTTTACAATTAGATTCAGCAATTAATTTTTAGTTTTTTTCATAATTACACGATAAATCATTTTTTTGTAAATATTTTTTGACACAAATACAAAACTATTCATTAATTAAGAAAAAAAGTTTTTCAAAAATGTAATAGTCTTTGAGTATGTTGTTCTATATATTTCTTTAACCGGCCTATCCATTTAAATTCTAAAAAAATTGGTGTAATTGGGTAAAAAAAAAAATTCTGATATAAAATCTGAATCCCCCCACGTAACAACTTAACATTAGAATCATTGTTAAATTGAAAATCACAAACTATATCCCTGATATTGCGTCATTAAGTATAACTTTACAAAGGCAAAATTCTCATTAAAATCTTTAATTTTTTATTTAACTATATTAAAGAAATGCCTATATTTTATGTTGTTTATTTCTTATTAATTCCTACTACTATTTCACTCTTTTTCAATCGTTAATAAAATACTTTCTTTTCATCCATTGAAGTTCAAGTACATCTTTTTAAACTAGCAGTGGATGACACTTGATGTTAATACCATTTTTCCTTTTTTTCAAATATTAATTCATTCATTATATTTAAAAAATGAATAAAAAGTAAAAAAAAATAATAGTCCAACACCATATATAGAAAGGAAAATCGTTCGTTGTGCCCCTGTTGAGCAATGAATAGCGCGTTGGACTTTTAATCCAAATGTCGTAGGTTCGAATCCCTCCTGGGATGGCCTTCCTAATTTCTGAGAATGTGATCTTTTTTACATTACTATTTTATAGGAATAATTAAATTCAATAAATGAATAAATAGTAACAAACAAAAAAATAGTCTAACACCATACACTGGTGTGCAAAAATTAAGGACGAGACGGTTTTTTCAATATAACTTTGTACAAGAGCTTTCCAAATCAACACATTTAATACCGTAAGATCCCCAATACGTAAGGACATGTGTAATGTAAGCAACACTTACTAAAAGAGAAATCAGAGGGATAAAAAGAAGCTTGATTGAAAAAGTAGCATGGAGCGCAATACTGAAGGCCGAAACATCCCTGTGATGGGTGTCCAGCAAGAAACATCCGGTCTTTAGTAGGGGATATCCCTCCTGATCTGCTGGTCAAGGCAGGTTTCACAGCGTCTGCCCATGCTGAGAATGAGGGTGTCAATAAGTTGTTGAGACATTGCTGCCCATTCGTCTTGCAGCGCCAATCGAAACTCCCGAATCGTTACTGGTGGTAAGGTACGAGCTGCCAAGCGTCTGCCTAGAAAATCCCATACATACTCGATGGGATTGAAATCCGGAGATCGTGCCAGCCAATCCATTCGTTCAATATCCTCACTCTCTAAGAGCTGTTCGGCAGCTACTGTGCGATGACATGGTGCATTGTCGTCCATGAAAAGGAACTGCAGACCCATAGCGCCTCTAAAAAGACGCACATATGGAATAAGAATCTCGTTACAATAATGGGTCCCGTTGACTGAACCTGCGTCGAAGATGTGAAGGCCTGTACGACTACCAAGCATGATGCCTCTCCAAACGAGAACATCGCGACCTCCATACCTGTCCCTTTCAATGATGTTCGAGGGATGATTGCGGCTTCCCCGCTCTCTCCAGATGAATATGCGATGAGAATCGCTACTCAAACTGAATCTGCTCTCATCTGTAAAGAGTACTCGTCCCCATTCATTGTCTCTCCAATTCTGGTGTTCCTGGCACCACAGAGAACGCCTTCTCCGATGGGCAGGCGTTAAAGGTACACACCGTATAGGGCGTCTCGTGCAAACAGACCACCACCGTGCAGTCTTCTGGCCACGGTAAAACGCGATATCGGTCGTCCAGTCGCCTGTGTCGTGTGTCTAGCGATTTCTCCCGCTGTCTGCCGCCTGTTTCTTCTGGCCTGTAAGACAATGTACCGGTCATCTGCGGGCGTGGTTCCTCGTGGACGACCACTACTGAACCCCCGGATAGCTGTTCCTGTAGTTTGAAATTGTCTCCAAAGTCGTGAAACGATGCTGTGAGCAATTCCGAACTCTGCAGCCACACACTTGTCACACTGCGGCCTTCCTCCAACTTCCCAATGATTCGACCTCGGGTAAAAGCATCCAGATATCGTCTAACAGATTGATTATCCGCCATTTCTCGCTGAGGCAGCAACTCGGTGTGATTTTAACTGCTATACGGCGTGCAATCTCTTTGCCAGAAATACTGATCTTCCGACTTCCGACTTTTATTTTGGGAACTGGAACCTGGACAGATTCCTCCATCCCATATCTGGATCTTAGGGTGCCTTGCGCTGTTGTTCTTGGTTCGGTGGTTGAAGAGATGTGGCCAGTACGTGAGGGACCAATGGCGTACGAGGAGGTTGAAAGTAGGAACACGATTGGATTAGTGAGCTTTGGACTTTAAAGAAAAAATTGCCTGATCGGTTTTAGGAAGAAAAAAGTTAAAACTTGGAATTTTAGAACATTATTTTAAAAAGATGGAGTATGGAAAAATAAAAAATTAATCCAGAAACGCATCCATTAACATTAGTGCTTGCTGTTTGAAGTCATTGGTTTTCTTGAAATCATGGAGAATTTGTTTTAACTTGGGGGGGAGGGAATTGTTTAAATATATTGCTTACGATTTTAAAGAGATCTATGACGTCTTGGAAGTCAGAGGCATTAATTTCGTTAGAGGGGGAAACTCGGGGTGTACTTTGTCTTTCCGATTTAATATTATTATTACTGGAGGGGGGAGGGTCGTTGTTATTTTTGTTTAAGGGGGTCACTTCACGCAGCATTTTCCCTATCTCCATAATGTTAAAAATGACCAAGTGTAAGGAACATTTTTGAAAAACTGACCAGTTTCACAGTCATGAATTTTTTTTTGTACATTTATTGCACTGTTTTCTTTATTTTAATGGGAGCTTTTTTAAAAATTTTGATTAGTTTTTTTTAAAAAAAATCATATGTGGAGTAACACGTCAAAAATTTTAAAACGCTGGAAATTCTTGTACATTTCAATCCATAACTTTTTTTTGAATAATTTTTTTGACAAAAGCTCTCATTAAAATATTTATTTGTATAATATTAATATATGTGCAAAATTTCAAAACTATTAAATGAGTAGTTTTTTCAAAAATGTTCCTTTTGTGTTGAAATTTACACTTTTGAGAAATAGTGATTTAAAGTAAAAACTTACCTTTAACTAATACATTCCAGAGCCATAACTTGGGTTGCTTGGATCATCTGCAAGATCATCCTCTTGTTTGTATTTTAACAGTCTGTTTTTAATTCTAGCTTGTTTGGTTCTTAATGAAATTGCATTTTCCGCTTTCTTTATATGTGCATGATCTGTCCCTATCTCCGCAATGTTAAAAATGATCAAGCGTAAGGAACATTTTTGAAAAATTGACCACTTGTACAATCCTGAATTTTTTTTGTACATTTATTGCACTGTTTTCTTTATTTTAATGGGAGCTTTTTTAATAATTTTGATTAGTTTTTTTTAAAAAAATCATATGTGGAGTAACACGTCAAAAATTTTAAAACGCTGGAAATTCTTGTACATTTCAATCCATAAATTTTTTTTTGAATAATTTTATTGACAAAATCTCTTATTAAAATACTCATTTGTATGATATTAATATATGTGCAAAATTTCAAAACTATTAAATGAGTAGTTTTTTCAAAAATGTTCCTTTTGTGTTGAAATTTACACTTTTGAGAAATAGTAATTTAAAGTAAAAACATCATACATTTAATTAATACATACCAGAACCATAACTTGGATTGCTCAGATCATCTGCAAGATCATCCTCTTGTCTGCATTTTAGTTGTCTGTTTTTGATTCTAGATTCAATGGTTCTTCGTGAAATTGCCTTTTCCGCTTTCCTTATGCGTGCATGATCTGCTTCTTGCAATGCTCGACATGTATAAAATCCAGGTTGAATATTTAATAAATCTAAAACTTTTAATTTGGTAATTAAGCCTTGATTATATATAGATATAGATTCATATACCCTGGTTTTTAAAGTTCCCAATTGTACAAAAACAGTTTTTGGAATTATGGACCATATAACACTATTTAAGTTCTCATTACAATTTTGTGTCTTACCGTGCAAACATCTAGACAGAAGTTCAGGGCTTGAAAGATCTCTAAATACTTTTTTTATGCAATGCATAATCGCAATTGGTAAATTATGTTTATATTTATATGTATCACCTTTCAGTTTGGACCTATTATATCCACACCACGAATCATCTCCCAAGGGGCATAAACCATGTTGTGGATTCAAATCTGTTGAGATTTTATGAAAAATTTAGCCCAAATAGCTTGTTTCATGGCTGACAAATTTCCCGAGTTGTTTCGAATTGCCAAACCATAGTATCTTTGCAATTTGTCTATTTCTGCATCAGTCAATCTATTACGGCCTCCTAGAGATTTTTTTGTCCTCGAGCTTTTTTGCCTTTTAATTTTAATTTTAATGCCCTGAGTCGTGTACCCATCCTTTTCTCAACATGACCCACACATTCTAATTTTTCAATGTTGACATCTTTATAAGGTTTAGATTCTAAAACTGCTTTGTACGCTTTAGAATCCCCATCACCCAAATACTGAGTATATTTCAAATTGTGTAGTACCTCTGAGCGATTGAAGATACGAAGTGCACCTTCAACTTCCATTCCCCCACTATTTCCAAAGTAATTTGCCGAACACTCATCACTATGTAAGTTGCCGTTAAAATGACATGAGCATTTTCTCGATAATATTTCGGCATCAATAACTTTCCCAGTGTCCACACTAACTGCCGTAACAACACCATTGAGAGAAGTATGGCCCCTTTTTTGCCACGTACCATCTATAGCCACAGGAACATTTGGGTTACCATTATTAAATGATAGTGTTTCGGCAGCAGCTAATGCCATAGACACTTTTGCTACTTTTTCTGTCGCATTATTTAATGCATGCAAAGACTCGTAAAACCGCTTTGGTGGAGGTGGCAAATTCATAACTCCACAAAATACTTTCGCAGCTGCTTCTCCTTTTCCAACTGACCTCATAGCATAAGCAAGTCTAGTATTCACTTCATACACTTTTGTATCTTTTTTATTAACCACAGTGTTAGTAAACCTGGTATTGAGAAGTGGTTGAATAAGACCACAGAATTCACAACATATTAACAATTCTGTAGCCAAACCCTGAATTTGGCAACCAAACTTAATGTCAATACCTTGTTTTTACATTTTACACATAATACATGTTGTTTCAAAACACTAGAAAACAGAGGAATGTCAATTATTTCACAAAAGTTTTCAGATGAATCTAAAAATGAAACATACTCATCATTAAACTTACCTAATTTTGATTTTGATGATGAATTCTTAATATACATACTTGCAGGTTGTTCTTTATTCAAATCCTCAGAAGCTGAAGAATCTTTATAATTTGCACCAAATTTTCTTCTTTTAAAAGTTTTGTTGCAAAACCGAGGCATATTTATCAGATATTTTGAATTTTTATCTGATGAAAACTGAAAAGAAATTTGTTATATTCAAAAAAAAAAAAAAGCAGCACGTGAGTTACCCAGAAGTAAACAAACAGCTACAATTATTCACTTCACTTCTTTCCTAGTTGATTTGCCGATCAAAATAAATACTTTTAATCAATTTAAGTTATTTGACGAGGCTGAAAAGTAGCATGTGTCTTTTGTTTTGATTTGAAAGGGGCGTGGCAATCAGCTGTTTTGGGATTTGACAGACGTAAACAACTTTTTAAAAAAATATTAAAAATACTTCTAATTCAGCTAGAACAAAAATATAAACTGTATCAGAAAGAGAAACGGTTGAATTTTATTTTTCAATCGAAATTGAAAAATCGATTTTGGCATCGATTTTCGTGAAGTGACCCCCTTAAAGAAACCATGTTGGCGAAGGAAATTCCTTCAACCACATTGTTACTGGTGAACTTTTTGCTATTTCTATTTACAAGTGGGGAACCTTTTCTCGGCTTAGGGAAATTAGGACATTTGGTGTAACAGGCAGTATGCCCGTACGCGTTGCAATTGATACAATCCTGCCTTTCTTTAATGTCGCAGTCTTTTGTTAGATGTTCTTTGCCGCATTTTAAGCATCTTGTAATCATGTGACAATTGGCTGCAGTATGGAAGAAATTGTTGCAATTGAAGCATTGCGTGGTTCCGTGGACGGAATAACCTTTTATTTTTACTTGCATGAAGCCCAAGTGGGTAAGGTCAAAAACGGTTAAATTAAATTCATTTCTGGGCATTGTTATAAGTAAAAAGGGGAGTTCAAGTTTAGTTCTTTTGGAGATCAATTGATTAACACTGTCAACAGTGTAACCTTGATCTTCTAGGTCCGAGATAATTTCATTAGTTTCAGTGCATCCGGGTAATCCTTTTACTACAACTTTAATGGGTTTACTTTCTTTTGGTTTAATTACATAGAATTCTATATCTCTATCCTCATCCATAAAATCGGTGAGTTCAGTATAGTCTTCATGGCAATCAGTGTTTAATTTTATGTGTTTTCCAGAGGATATCGATTTTACATTTGGGAATTTTTGCATTATTTTGTTCAATTGCTCTCTATATAATTATCTTTAATTTTTAGAAAAATAGGAAGTGGGGGTGAGGGTGCTAGGATATCAATGGTTTCGGGAACGCTAGTTTCTGGGTCTTGATCTAAATTATCGTAGGAGTTTTGAACTTCGACTGGTTCAAGTACTTTCGTTGGCGTGGTAGGGCGAGCAGTTTTACTGGGAAAGACAAAGTCATCCGAGTTATATTTGGTGTTTTTTCTTTTCTGAGAAGGTTTTTTATCGTTATCATTAATTTTGGTATTTTCAGTTGCTTTTTTTTAGGGACGCTATTTTTAGCTTCAAGAGTAGTGTGATCAGGGCAGTTAAAATTTAAACATGGGGGCATAGTCCGCAGCTCACTTACCAATAGGTCCCTAGCTTCCATGGTCTCCTTGAGATGCTTTTCCATGTCATTGCGAACTCCTGTTTCGTCTTTCAAATGTCTTGTGCTGTCTAAGTAATTTTTGTATCCTCCGATCATGATGTGCTGCTTATTGAGTCTTTCCATAGCATTCCTGCGTCTTTCGCAATCAGAAAGAGGCTTTTCTGGTTTTGGCGTGGATGAACTGGACGAGCTGTTAGATCGGGAATGAGGAGATAATTCCATATCGGAATTATCCATCGTCGCAGTCAAAGAGAGCCCTGAAAAGGGCTACAAGGGAAATTACAAAATCTTTTGCAATAGCTCAAAGAGACACTAAAATCGCATGCGGGCGTGCTAAACACATACGGCCGCTAGAACGTCACTGGGCGATTCCTCTTCTTTTCTGTTTCTCCTTTTCCCAGAAATACTGATCTTACACCGACAACATGCTTTATACTACGCAGACACTTCCCCATTACGTCTACCTGCATATCTGCGCATGTGCTACCGTACATCACCTTACTTAATCTCATGATTGGTCTTTCTGTCCGCTCTGCCTCTTCGTTCAGCTGATATGCTAATTTTTCGACTTCGTTCTTAATTTTTGCACACCAGTGTATATAAAAAGGAAAATGAAAAATTGCAAGGAAAATCGCTTTCTAGTTTGTCACTTAATATTGAAAGTCCGTCATATGTATATACATATTTATATTAGTTGTAACTATTTAATAAAAAGTAACTAAAATAAAAGATTTTCTTTGTTGACCTAAGAAGGAATTAAATATCCTGAATATTATCCAAAGTATAATTTTTGAACACACATATCCTCACTGGAAAACATTTTTCTTTTAATTAATATGTAAGAAATGAGCATTTTTTATTGATGAGTTAGTACACTAAATAATAAGTTATGAAATAATGTTGCTCTCTCTCTTCGTTGTTACTAATGCCACCTATCTGACGATGTCAGATCAAGGCCCAAGAAATTCATCGCTGCAAAGGGCTACAAGTACGCTTGTCGTTAGCCGTAGCTTTGAGTACCATTCAGGTAACAGCACGTTTTGGCTGGGTTCCACCCCAATTTTGAGGAAGAACATCTTAGGGGTGATCAGGGGTCTCCCAGCTCTTGGCAGCTCTCTCTTAAAATAATTAATTAAATGGAGGAAATAAGCAATGCATATTAGAAATATTTATGATATTGATCCCGTTTCTACATCGCCATGAGGTAGGAATCTCGATGCGTTTTTTTTATAGAGGTATCGCCAGCAGCCATAAATCTCTTAATCGCAATCTTTTACTTTATAGAACAATCTGGACAAAGCCAATTTTTAATTTTTGATCCATTCTTAAAATTGACGCATTTCCAATGTTACCAGTAACTGCAATCATCACACTGAACCATATTTTTTTTAAGTCGTTGCACTTTCACAATGATTGCAACGCCAAAAGTTTTGTTTCAATGTAATTATTTTTTTCTACTTCTTCCCAAGCTTGTGTAGTAAATAATTCTTGTATAGATATGTCAAATCATGATTTATAATAGAATCCGCAATTTAATTATCAGGTTTTAAATCCTGTACACTAAAAAGAAAAGTTTTAAATTTTCACTCCAATAAATGTTTTTTTTTTGTTTCTAAATTTGATATAAAGGTACATATTTTTATGTGTGGCCCGCGAGATTATAATATTTTTCCGAAGTGGCCTGCAATTTCTTTTGGGTTGGACCCCCTGGACTAAGGGTTTAACCAAAGCGCTGTTTTGCGGTTAATGAACTTGGAAATTCCAGTTCTGGAACAAGCCTCTCAAATAAACAATCATAAACCATATCATTATTCCCCTCCACCACTAAAGAGAACAAAAATAAAAGTTCCTTTTTCCCCGGACACCGTAAGAGAAATCCGATGACAGAACACCCCGAACCAACTCCTTTTCCTTCACTGTGAATCGCATAGAAGTGGCAAATGTTTATACTGCAACAAAGATCATGAACTCGAGGCCTGCCATTTCTTAAGCGCTAACGAAAAGAGAGAAATTTTAAGAAAAAAGGGGATGTTATTTGAGCCTCATGCCCAGTCATATATCAATGGAATGTGCGAAAAGAGAGTCATGTCCTATTTGTAATGGCTCCCACCATTTCACAATATGTTTTCGAAATCGGCATGGTGACGATTTCTCTCCAAAAATTGACACAAATAATATAATTTCAGCAGTATTTAAAACAGAAGTAAATAGTGTATTATTACAAATATGTGCTGAGTTAATAGATGACAAAAATGAACAAGAAGTTGTTAGATTATTCTTATTCTTAGATAATGGTTCACAAAGAAGGTTCGGAGTACTTCTGAGAAATTTAACTTTCTAATTCTTAGAAAAGAAAACCTTTCCATTTGCACATTTGGTGCTAAAGAAACTGAAATAAAAACCTTAAATATAGTTAAAATAAAATTGAAAAACAGGAATGATCCAAATTTGTACATTGCGATGGAAGCGGTCGAGACAGAACATATTTCGATTACACATTTACCAACCCCTGATAAAAAAAATTTAGATATTTAAGAAATGTACAATTAGCTGATTCTTATGAATTTAACGATAAAGAAATATCAATTCTTATTGGCGTGGACTATTATTATCAAGTAGTTACAGGTAGAATTACACGTCTAAACAAAAATCTTATAGAAATAGATACATTATTTGGGTCAGATCGGGAGGAACTTTTAACAATGAGTGTTATTGTTAATGAATAAAATACTTCGAAAAAGCTTAGCGAATTTTGGGATTTAGAGAATTTAGGAATAGAAGCAGAGCTGACATTTTGAAGCAATATTTGTTTATTGCATATCTTAGTAAAATATTTATTTACTTTAAAAATTATAGTGATAAATTTTTGTATTTAACAATACTTGTCCGCACTCTAAAATTTTGCCCCCCTGCCTAAATGCGACACTGTGTGGGTGTACATATAATGGATATAAATATTCTCTCTTAAAAATTGTAGATGGAAAATTTATATGGACTAGCAATTTTTTATTAAGGAATATAAATTTTTTTCGTATGTAATTTTATGTCCAAATTTGTATAAAATTATAAAAGTACAGAAACTTTAAAAAAAACAATTAAAAACTTTAAAAATATTTTTCCTTTATTGATTTCGTTAAAATATAAAAGTTTTATGGCTTTAAAATAATAGATTTTTTTTCTGAATGATCTTTTGGATTAGTTAGTTCGAATAGGAAAAATGGACTGTTAAGGTTCACTGTGAAACCGTAAATTTCTCGAAATTGGAAAATGCTAAATTCTTTTCTTTGTATATTTATGTTCATCATCATGTCTAACGGTGATATTTAAAATTATTTTGTTAAATTTTCAAAGGGAATATGTAGTGAACTTTAACCGCTTGCCTGATTATCTCGGGTTAGTATATATTACAGCTAATTATTATCCCGAACGGAATTTGTCTGTACGATTTGTTTTATCACGGTTTTACTCGGCCTGAAAGAAATGAAAGGAAACGCTCAGCTTTTGGTGGCAGTTAGGACAATTTTTATCCCCCCTCCGGTTTGGCTGATACGTTGGTTAAAAGGAAGATTGATGTGAGTGGAATATTTCGATTCGATTGAATAGAAGAGATTTATCTCGAGATCTAAAGACAAAGAAATTTTTTAAAATAGGAGAAATTATTGGGTATTAGAGAGGGAAGTAACTGTAATTACATGGAAAGATAAGAAGGATGTCAGTTTAATTTCCACAATACATACAATCGAAATGCAGGATGTAACAAATGAACGGGGAGACACAAAGTCCAAGCCTAAATGTGTAGTTGACTACAATGACCAAATGTGTGGTGTAGATAAAGTTGACCAGCATTTAGCTCCTTATTTTACATCCAGAAAAAGAGAGGAAAATACTAATATTTTCTTCCATTTATTGGATTTGGCCTTGTGAAATTCCTTCATTTTGTACTGTAAATCAGGAGGTTCATGATCACCTAAACAATTTAGAATGAAACTAATTTCAGAAAATCATCGTGACGAGTTTTCTGCCACATCAGGAAAACCCAGCATTAGTCCTTCACCACTCAGGTTGACCTCAATGCATTTTTCAGATGTTATTCCTTTATCTGAAAAAAATCAAATCCAACGAGACAATGTTCCCGTGACTGTGCTCCTGTAATAGAGATTCCAGAAATAAGCCAGTAAGAAACGAGACTAGATACCAGTTTACAGAATGTCAGGTAACATTTTGTGTTGTCCCTTGTTTCAAAATCAATCATATTAAGACTAATATTTAACTTTTTTTCCATTTGCCAGATATAACTCGGGATAGTAAACTAATATTAAAACTAAATGTTTTTACGCCTGTAAAAAATTAAAAAAACTCAACTTAAAACCTACATATTTTGTTTTGTTTCGTTTCATTGTATTTAATAATAAAATTAAAAAATGCGATGATTTTTTGCAATTTTTTCAAAAAAATGTGTAAAGGAAGCGGTTAAAGGGTTCAGGAGAAGAAGAGATTTATGGTTCTAAGTAATGAGACAGGGAAAACGTTTCTACTGTTTATCAAAAAATATATATATACAGTCGAACCTCCATATAACGAACCTCTATATAGCGAATTTTTCTACGCGCATTTCAGGATTTTCTTCATAAAATAAACTTCTGTAACGTCGTCAGAAGGTAGCGTGAAAATAATACATCACAGCAAGGTTGTGGGAGTAAAAAAATACTTTTAATTTTTTTCTCCAATAAGATAATCGATTTAAGTTAGATTGTAAAGTTTCCGTGCCTAGCCAGTATGGTAGCCCCGTTTTGAAGTCGCTTACTCCACAGCTTGTCTCCGTCCAGTCCGCAAGGCGTTTTTTCTCATTCGCGTTTCGGATTCCTGGTCAGCATCACCGAACAAAACACTGGGATTCTCCTCTCTGCTTCCTAAAACGACCAGCCCTAATCTTTTCCGAGCTCTTTTCCCTTTTTTTTTCTCGTTCTCCTCTTCCTTCTTTCATTTCCTTCTCTTTTTTTTTACCCGGTTTTTCCAACCTTTTAAAACATCAGGGGCAGTCCATTTCTCCCCCCTCACGTTTTCTCATTGGTTGGCCCTATGAGTCGATCCTTGAACCTCAACTCATTAGAGCCCATTGGTCCATAATCCGCCAATCGTCCACTCACCCAGTTTCTTCACAAACCAGCAGGTGTCCGATACATGCTCCGACGGCCGAACCCCTTCGGCCCACTGTCGTCATTTTACCGCCTTTGAGGACAATTCGCCATTGTGTATGTAAGGCGACAGTCCGCTGCCCCGGAAGCGATTTCGTCCACAGTAGAATGGTCAGACAATTGTTGGTCTAGTCTAACTGGCACCAAAGTCCATACGCTAAATAAGCGATAATGAACCCCAGCTGCACGTGCACCCAAAACTCAGTCTAGTATTGTCCTGAAACAGTATTGTCCTGAAAGAGTGAAACTAGTTTTGAAATGAGGACGTCACAACTTCCTTTCCCCTAAAAAAGGTCCATTTCACGGGACTGCTCTGGTCCTAGTTGGATTCCGTTCTTAGAAATCACACACATAAAGATCGTCCCATCAATGAGATTGATCAGGGCAGCTATCCCGGTATTAAACACAATCAAAAAATAACATTATACATGAATCAAAATTTCAAAAAAAAATGTACACTTCACACAATTAGATCTTAAAATCCGAATCTGGGATTCTTTTTCTCAAAGTTACATTTCACCTTTAAATTATAATTTTTAAACAAAATGCGTCAAATGCCAACTCTTACTAACCATCTTCATTTAATCGCGCATGACTGCAGAAGTAAACATTTGTTGGCCTACGGTTGACTAAGAGACATCAGAGATTTTCACCAAAATCTATTTTCTTCCATAATGTACACAGCTACACTCACACACATACAAGTAAAACAGTAACTTAAATATATATAATAATTAATAGAAAAATCCACAAACTACTTATTCCAATCTACTTAGGCCGTCCGCGTTTCCATGGAGCCTCCCTGGTTTGTGTTTGATTTCAAAATTAAACGGCTGTAAACTCAACGCCCATCTTTGTAACCTAGGATTAATACTCCCCATCTTGTTTAGGTACCTTAAGGGGTTGTTGTCGGTTTCTATAATAAATTTTCGCCCGTGTAAATAATGCTTTAATCGCTTTAGACCAAAAATTATCGCAGCTAATTCCCTTTCCACCGTGCTGTAGTTTCGCTCCGTTTTAGAAAATTTTTTGCTTAGAAAAACATGGGGTGTTCTTCCCCCTCTATTCTTTGCGATAAAACAACCCCAGCACCCACCTCACTCGCGTCCGTTTGCAGGATGAAATCCGTGGCAAACTCTGGGGCAAACAATATGGGTTGGGAGACGAGTTTAGCTTTTAGCTCCTCGAACGCTTTCCCACATTTCTCATCCCAAGTGATCTTCTCTTTCTTAATTTTCCCTTTCAGTGCGTCGGTCAAGGGTGAAGCTATTGTGCTGTAATTTGGGATATAATGAGAGTAGTACCCCACTAGACCGAGATAGGATCGTGCCTGTGTTTTAGTGGTGGGCCGCGGGAAATCTGCTATAGCTTTTATCTTCAGATCACTCGGAGACCTACTCCCGGAACCAATTCGATGCCCCAGAAATAAGACTTCCTCTTGAGCAAACTTACATTTAGAGGGTTTCACTTTTAGCCCCACCTTTCTCAATCTTCCTAAAACTATGTCGATATGCTTCACGTGATCTTTCCACCCTTGGGAAAAAATGGCTATATCGTCTATGTACGGCAATGCAAACTGCTCCAACCTCCCTTAAACTTGGGCCATCAATTTGCAAAAATAATAGGGCGCACATACTAACCCGAACATCATTTTCTTGGGGATATAGGTGCCAAATGGAGTAACGAAAGCTGCGTATCTCTGAGCTCTCGTCGAGAGCGGAATCTGAAAGTAACCTTTCGACAAATCCATCACAGTTACATCGGGAGCCGCACTCACTTTTTCTACTATCTCTTCCATATTTGGCAAAGAGAAAAATTCAGCTCGAGTTATCTCGTTCAATCGACGATAATCAACACATGGATGAGGGTCTTTATTTGGGCTTTCTACTAATGTAAGTGGCGAAGTGTAATCGGACTGTCCTACCTCTATTACACCCAGTTCCAACAAACGTTTAATTTCTTCTCGCAATATGTTAATTTGTCTCGGAGACATCCGATAAGGTTTTGTTTTAATGGGCTTGTCAGAGATCAGTTTAATATCCATTCGCATCAAGTGAGTCGTCCCAGGGTCTGGGGAAAACACGTCCTTATTTTTAGTAATGACTTGTTTTAATTCGTCGATCTGAGAGGGGGATAGTTTAAGTTGCAGTTGACTTTCCCGCAATATTTCGTGATAGTCAAACTTCGTGCATTGTTTATCTGGATAAGGAATTTCCGCATCTCCCTCTATGTCATCCGAGACCTCTTCTACAACCAGGCTTACCAGCTCGGGTCTCCGATGATACGGTTTTAGTAAGTTTACGTGATAGATAGTACTACGGTCCCTTCTTCCTGGTAGATCTATCACATAATTTGTATCCGAAATTCTACTAAGTACCTTTCCCGGCCCTATCCAATTCACCTCAAGTTTATTTTGGTTAGAGGTAGCTAACACCATTACCAGATCCCCTTCTACAAATTTCCGTTCCACGGCATCGCGATCGTACCACGTTTTCCTTTTAATTTGGCATTCTTTCATCCTAGTGATCGCAATACCTTGGCAACGTTTTTGAGTCTATTATTTAACTGCAATATATATTCCACTACCGATTGACTCGTGTTTCCTTCCTCCATCCATTCCTCGTAAACTAACGTTTGGAATGTTCTCAAATTCTTTCCCGTGACCAACTCGGTGGGACTGAAACCTGTACGCTCGTTCTGAGAGAGAATAATGCTAAAGGAAGAACCCCCTCCCAATCTTCTCCCAATTCCACGCACAAAGCCTTAATTACGCGCTTGATGGTTCTATGCACTCGCTCCACTGCATTGCTTTGGGGGTGGCTGACTGATGACCTCGTCACTTTGATGCCGAACTTATTGAAAAAGGTGGTGGTCAATTCACTAGTGAAAGAAGTCCCCAGGTCGGATTGTATTTCGCGCGGAAATCCTATCCTAGAAAAGATACTCAAGAGGGCGTCGATTACGTTCGGGGAAGTAATACTCTCCACCGGAATAGCTTCCGGGTACTTAGAGGCTACGCAAATTGACGTAATCAGATATCTATTTTGCTTTGTTGAGACAGGGAGAGGTCCCACAGCATCTATATCGATTTTAGAGAATACCTCCGAAATAATCGGCACTAATTTCAGGGGTGCTTTCGCCTTATCTCTCGGTTTCCCTACTCGTTGACACGAATCGCAAGTTTTGACGAACTCCTCCACGTCTCTGTACACGTTCGGCCAAAAAAATGCCTTAGAATTCTATTTTGGTTTTCGTCACCCTCAGATGCCCCCCTATTTCGTCATGGCTAAGTTTGTTAATGTCAAGTCTAAACTTTATGTGTACGTATAGCTGTCTGACCTCCTCCCCTCGCTTAGTTTTTACGACTCTAACTAATTTCCCCCTGATGACCCTAAATTCTTTGTCTATTCCTGTTAGGGCCTTATCCCATAATGGTTTAAGATCGGGGCATTTTCTTTGTTCCTCTTTAAATTCAACACCATTCACTTTCGCCAAACTCTTTTCCCCTTCTCCTTCAAAAGCAGGAATGATAAAGCTATCGTCTTCCCCTCCCTCGGACGGGGGAATCCCTAAGTTCAAGCTCCTCTTCTCGTTCGCCTCTTTTTCTTTCTCGGGGGAAAATCTTTGTTATTTACTTCTAGTCACCACTGCTTTAACCAACTGCACCCCCTGTTCGTTTGACTCCAGCAGTTCAACAGTTCGGTTTCCCAATAAATATAGATCATTGTCACTACTATCCGGTTTTATTGCAGCCTTTGTATAAAACTCCCCTTTCTTCGTTTTGATTTTAATTTTACCCAGAGGCAAACAGTGGCAAATCTCATCTAACGGGCTTTTCAACCAAACGTATTCACCCAGGAGGTCATTTTCATTGATCCAGCTCCACAAACAGACGTCTATGGATGACCCCGAATCTCTTAGACATACGCGATCTATTCCATTTATTTCCATGTTCATTTTGAATTTTTTAAATGGGTCGTAATTCCCGGTATTTAAAGTTAAATTAGCTACCGTTTCGAAATTATTTTTCCTTAATCTGGGGCAGACTGGCTTTATGTGCCCTGTCTTATTGCAGTAATAGCATATTATGGGCTTCCTTTTCTCAAACTCCCATGACTTACCTCATGCTTATAAGGATCCCTGTTCAAGGGCCCGATATTTTTACCCTTACCACTAATTTATTTTTACTTTCGAGAGGCTGTTTATCAAAGGTTCTACGCTCCCAGGTTTTCGTCGGACCTGTTTTTTTATGCACTCTTCTAATCGCCTCAAAATGGTCAAATTTCTTAGCTAAACTTTTAGCCTCCTTGAAACCATCCCACGAATCTAGAAAATGGTCTACTAACTCACTTGGTGCTCTTTTTTTATTTGTTCTGTCACTAGTAGCTCTTTCAATGCGGCGAAATCACCCACTTTCATCCCCGCTAGCCAGTTGTCCAGATAGGACCTTAGTTCGAATATTAAATCCGCCCACATGGCCCCTGGTCTGCGTTGATGCGACTCAAATCTATCTCTAAGGGCTATCGGTGTGAGTCGGAACCGGGCCAAGAGTAGATTTTTATGTGGGGGTAATCGTTGCTTTTCTCTAAAGGTTCTTTCGCTACTATCTCCGCAATTTCTATCGGAAGTAAAGGAATGAGTTGGGAGACCCATCTATCCTCAGCCACTTTTTCTTTTTCCGCCTGCCTTTCAAATATTTCAAAAAATAAATTAATGTCCGCATTCTTAGCATCGAACTTAGGCACTATAAGTCTCTCAAGTTAACCCGTCTATTAACTCCCTGTCCCTCAAGATCAGTTGACGATACACTTATCGTATCCGTACTATTAGATAATTTCATTCTTTCCAACTCAAATTCCCTAATTAATTTACGTTCTTCATATTCTCTTGTCTCCCACTCGCTTTCCTTGGTTTCCCGTTTTTCCGCCAAGATACCCTCCAACAAGCATTTAACTGACTCTTCGTCATAGTATTTACTTTGACAGATTCTCTTCTTAAATTCTATCTTGGGTAAAGTAATATCAATTTCTACCCTTAATTCCTTCGCAACCTCTAACAATACTTCTTTTGTTTGCTTTAAAAGAAACGCCATCATGCTTTAATAAATACAACACTAAATCCAATCTCAATTGTCACTAAAACAATTCAAATATCCAACGCAAATCAACACTACACTATACACTATACTTAGTTGTACTACACAAACTTATACAACTACCCGGCGTAACTAACCGTACACTAGACCTAGACTTTAATTATACTTCACAAAATTATACTCATAACTAGCATAACTAACAGTACCCTAGACTGAGACTTAATTATATTTCACAAAATAATAAAAATACGCAGAGTAACGTGACAATACACTACGCAAAACTGTGCTAACGAAGCAAGTATACTACTGTATACTACGATCTAACTCAATAAACAAACACACATACAAACATAGCACATCAATACACTTCAAACAAACTTAATAATTTCTGTAGTCTCTCAGTCTAGACTTTTAACTTTATCTAGCATTACTTTTCTTACAAAATTTTACATAAACTAGAAATAATGTATTGCTGCCCCGATACTATACTCAAAGAAAAAGACTAACCTTAACAATGCAGGTGGAAACACTGGAAACATCTTCTTCATCCTTCTCCGGGAAAAAACGGAAGGCAGGCACTTCGCGGGCACTCTTCACAAGCAGGAAAATACAGGAATTCCGGGAAACCTTTCAAGTGGGCACGCTTCCTTAACACACGGGCACGAGCAAGGCACTACGGTACTTCTTGTTCCATGTAATTCGATGAAACACATCTCTTTCACAAATTGTGCGAGAATCAGGTGGGCATAACTCCATACGGCTGGCGTTTTATTTTTTCTTCTCAATAAAGGGTTCGAGGCATTTATTCACAGAAATGCCTATCCCACAAAGCTGCCACCAAATTAGATCTTGCTGTAACATCGTCAGAAGGTAGCGTGGAAATAATACATCACAGCAAGGTTGTGGGAGTAAAAAAATACTTTTAATTTTTTTCTCCAATAAGATAATCGATTTAAGTTAGATTGTAAAGTTTCCGTGCCTAGCCAGTATGGTAGCCCCGTTTTGAAGTCGCCCACTCCACAGCTTGTCTCCGTGCAGTCCGCAAGGCGTTTTTTCTCATTCGCGTTTCGGATTCCTGGTCAGCATCACCGAACAAAACTCTGGGATTCTCCTCTCTGCTTCCTAAAACGACCAGCCCTCGTCTTTTCCGAGCTCTTTTCCTTTTTTTCTCGTTCTCCTCTTCCTTCTTTCTTTTCCTTCTTTTTTTTTCTCCCGGTTTTTCCAACCTTTTAAAACATCAGGGGCAGTCCATTTCTCCCCCCTCACGTTTTCTCATTGGTTGGCCCTATGAGTCGATCCTTTAACCTCAACTCATTAGAGCCCATTGGTCCATAATTCGCCAATCGTCCACTCACCCGGTTTCTTCACAAACCAGCAGGTGTCCGACACATGCTCCGACGGCCGAACCCCTTCGGCCCACTGTCGTCATTTTACCGCCTTTGAGGACAATTCGCCATTGTGTATGTAAGGCGACAGTCCGCTGCCCGGAAGCGATTTCGTCCACATTAGAATGGTCAGACAATTGTTGGTCTAGTCTAACTGGCACCAAAGTCCAGACGCTAAATAAGCGATAATGAACCCCAGCTGCACGTGCACCCAAAACTCAGTCTAGTATTGTCCTGAAATAGTATTGTCGTGAAAGAGTGAAACTAGTTTCGAAAGGAGGACTTCACACTTCCTATAGTGAAGTGCATTTTCTACGCAACAAACTTTTTTTCTTGTGATTGGATTTTTTTCTCCTTATTTTTAATGTAGTTCCGGACATTTTAAGTTATTCTCTCTTAACACATTTTATGGTTCTCATAAATCTTGAACAGCTTTTTTTTTGTTTTGCGCGCCGAGAGCAATAGATTTCTGGGAGTTTCATCCAAGATGTACTACTTTTCAATAGAAATATCTTCGATATCCTATTTCACCCACAGTGGAATTGCATCGTGTCTCCGTGTCCTTGAACTAATTTCCGTTCATTTGTAGTGTTGATCAGTCGTACTGGTAACTTCGTTTCTGATATTTCGTAAGTGCTTGAGCATGAATTTTTTTTTAATTTTTCAGGAAGTAGATAAAGGCGTCAAAAAGAGGACATGGCTTTAACATTTGGTTTTCCTCCAAACAGCTTATCAACTATTATAAGAAATCGAGATAAGCTTCGAAATTAGGATTCATTGAATTCTTGTTCAAAACGTAGAAGAACATGTGTCCATGAAGATTTCGACGAGGCAGTTATGAAGTGGATACATACAATGCAAGATAAAAATGTTCTGATCTCTGAGCCTTTCGTAATAGAGAAAGCTTTTCCATTTGTTAAGGTATTGGGATAAGACCAATTTCTACGTAGCAATGGATGCCTAGAAACATTTAAGAAAAGACACGGAAAATTGCGCCTGAAGGGATTTTTAGTGCATTTCAAAGACATGAAACGTATTATGAGAGAAACAAAGTATTTTTTCAAATAAAAAAAACTCAAACAAAATTAACATGTTTCATGCATAATTAAATTTATGTCCTTTATCTGAAAAAAATCAAATCCAACGAGACAGTGTTCCCGTGACTGTGCTCCTGTAATAGAGATTCCAGAAATAAGCCAGTAAGAAACGAGACTAGATACCAGTTTACAGAATGTCAGGTAACATTTTGTGTTGTCCCTTGTTTCAAAATCAATCACATTAAGACTAATATTTAATTTTTTTTCCATTTGCCAGATATAACTCGGGATAGTAAACTAATATTAAAACTAAATGTTTTTACGCCTGTAAAAAATTAAAAAAAAACTCAACTTAAAACCTACATATTTTGTTTTGTTTCGTTTCATTGTATTTAATAATAAAATTAAAAAATGCGATGATTTTTTGCAATTTTTTCAAAAAAATGTGTAAAGGAAGCGTTAAAGGGTTCAGGAGAAAAAGAGATTTATGGTTCTAAGTAATGAGACAAGGAAAACGTTTCTACTGTTTATCAAAAAAATATATATATACAGTCGAACCTCCATTAAACGAACCTCTATATAGCGAATTTTTCTACGCGCATTTCAGGATTTTCTTCATAAAATAAACTTCTGTAACGTCGTCAGAAGGTAGCGTTAAAATAATACATCACAGCAAGGTTGTGGGAGTAAAAAAATACTTTTAATTTTTTTCTCCAATAAGATAATCGATTTAAGTTAGATTGTAAAGCTTCCGTGCCTTGCCAGTATGGTAGCCCCGTTTTGAAGTCGCTCACTCCACAGCTTGTCTCCGTCCAGTCCGCAATGCGTTTTCTCATTCGCGTTTCGGATTCCTGGTCAGCATCACCGAACAAAACTCTGGGATTCTCCTCTCTGCTTCCTAAAACGACCAGCCCTAGTCTTTTCCGAGCTCTTTTCCCTTTTTTTTCTCGTTCTCCTCTTCTTTCTTTCTTTTCCTTCTTTTTTTTCTCCCGGTTTTTCCAACCTTTTAAAACATCAGGGGCAGTCCATTTCTCCCCCCTCACGTTTTCTCATTGGTTGGCCCTATGAGTCGATCCTTGAACCTCAACTCATTAGAGCCCATTGGTCCATAATCCGCCAATCGTCCACTCACCCGGTTTCTTCACAAACCAGCAGGTGTCCGACACATGCTCCGACGGCCGAACCCCTTCGGCCCTCTGTCGTCATTTTACAGCCTTTGAGGACAATTCGCCATTGTGTATGTAAGGCGACAGTCCGCTGCCCCGGAAGCGATTTCTTCCACAGTAGAATGGTCCGACAATTGTTGGTCTAGTCTAACTGGCACCAAAGTCCAGACGCTAAATAAGCGATAATGAACCCCAGCTGCACGTGCACCCAAAACTCAGTCTAGTATTGTCCTGAAATAGTATTGTCGTGAAAGAGTGAAACTAGTTTCGAAAGGAGGACGTCACACTTCCTATAGTGAAGTGCATTTTCTACGCAACAAACTTTTTTTCTTGTGATTGGATTTTTTTCTCCTTATTTTTAATGTAGTTCCGGACATTTTAAGTTATTCTCTCTTAACTTATTTTATGGTTCTCATAAATCTTGAACAGCTTTTTTTTTGTTTAGCGCGCCGAGAGCAATAGATTTCTGGGAGTTTCATCCAAGATGTACTACATTTCACTAGAATAATCTTCGATATCCTATTTCACCCTCAGTGGAATTGCATCGTGTCTCCGTGTCCTTGAACTAATTTCCGTTCATTTGTAGTGTTGATCAGTCGTACTGGTAACTTCGTTTCTGATATTTCGTAAGTGCTTGAGCATGAATTTTTTTTTTAATTTTTCAGTAAGTAGATAAAGGCGTCAAAAACAGGACATGGCTTTAACATTTGGTTTTCCTCCAAACAGCTTATCAACTATTATAAGAAATCGAGATAAGCTTCGAAATTAGGATTCATTGAATTCTTGTTCAAAACGTAGAAGAACATGTGTCCATGAAGATTTCGACGAGGCAGTTATGAAGTGGATACATACAATGCAAGATAAAAATGTTCTGATCTCTGAGCCTTTTGTAATAGAGAAAGCTTTTCCATTTGTTAAGGTATTGGGATAAGACCAATTTCTACGTAGCAATGGATGCCTAGAAACATTTAAGAAAAGACACGGAAAATTGCGCCTGAAGGGATTTTTAGTGCATTTCAAAGACATGAAACGTATTATGAGAGAAACAAAGTATTTTTTCAAATAAAAAAAACTCAAACAAAATTAACATGTTTCATGCATAATTAAATTTATGTCCTTTATCTGAAAAAAATCAAATCCAACGAGACAGTGTTCCCGTGACTGTGCTCCTGTAATAGAGATTCCAGAAATAAGCCAGTAAGAAACGAGACTAGATACCAGTTTACAGAATGTCAGGTAACATTTTGTGTTGTCCCTTGTTTCAAAATCAATCATATTAAGACTAATATTTAACTTTTTTTCCATTTGCCAGATATAACTCGGGATAGTAAACTAATATTAAAACTAAATGTTTTTACGCCTGTAAAAAATTTTAAAAAAACTCAACTTAAAACCTACATATTTTGTTTTGTTTCGTTTCATTGTATTTAATAATAAAATTAAAAAATGCGATGATTTTTTGCAATTTTTTCAAAAAAATGTGTAAAGGAAGCGGTTAAAGGGTTCAGGAGAAGAAGAGATTTATGGTTCTAAGTAATGAGACAGGGAAAACGTTTCTACTGTTTATCAAAAAAAATATATATATACAGTCGAACCTCTATATAGCGAATTTTTCTACGCGCATTTCAGGATTTTCTTCATAAAATAAACTTCTGTAACGTCGTCAGAAGGTAGCGTGAAAATAATACATCACAGCAAGGTTGTGGGAGTAAAAAAATACTTTTAATTTTTTTCTCCAATAAGATAATCGATTTAAGTTAGATTGTAAAGTTTCCGTGCCTAGCCAGTATGGTAGCCCCGTTTTGAAGTCGCTTACTCCACAACTTGTCTCCGTCCAGTCCGCAAGGCGATTTTTCTCATTCGCGTTTCGGATTCCTGGTCAGCATCACCGAACAAAACTCTGGGATTCTCCTCTCTGCTTCCTAAAACGACCAGCCCTAGTCTTTTCCGAGCTATTTTCCCTTTTTTTTTCTCGTTCTCCTCTTCCTTCTTTCTTTTCCTTCTTTTTTTTTCTCCCGTTTTTTCCAACCTTTTAAAACATCAGGGGCAGTCCATTTCTCCCCCCCTCACGTTTTCTCATTGGTTGGCCCTATGAGTCGATCCTTGAACCTCAACTCATTAGAGCCCATTGGTCCATAATTCGCCAATCGTCCACTCACCCGGTTTCTTCACAAACCAGCAGGTGTCCGACACATGCTCCGACGGCCGAACCCCTTCGGCCCACTGTCGTCATTTTACCGCCTTTGAGGACAATTCGCCATTGTGTATGTAAGGCGACAGTCCGCTGTCCGGAAGCGATTTCGTCCACAGTAGAATGGTCAGACAATTGTTGGTCTAGTCTAACTGGCACCAAAGTCCAGACGCTAAATAAACGATAATGAACCCCAGCTGCACATGCACCCAAAACTCAGTCTAATATTGTCCTGAAATAGTATTGTCGTGAAAGAGTGAAACTAGTTTCGAAAGGAGGACGTCACACTTCCTATAGTGAAGTGCATTTTCTATGCAACAAACTTTTTTTCTTGCGATTGGATTTTTTTCTCCTTATTTTTAAAGTAGTTCCGGACATTTTAAGTTATTCTCTCTTAACACATTTTATGGTTCTCATAAATCTTGAACTGCTTTTTTTTGTTTAGCACGCCGAGAGCAATAGATTTCTGGGAGTTTCATCCAAGATGTACTACTTTTCACTAGAAATATCTTCGATATCCTCTTTCACCCTCAGTGGAATTGCATCGTGTCTCCGTGTCCTTGAACTAATTTCAGTTCATTTGTAGTGTTGATCAGTCGTACTGGTAACTTCGTTTCTGATATTTCGTAAGTGCTTGAGCATGAATTTTTTTTTAATTTTTCAGGAAGTAGATAAAGGCGTCAAAAAGAGGACATGGCTTTAACATTTGGTTTTCCTCCAAACAGCTTATCAACTATTATAAGAAATCGAGATAAGCTTCGAAATTAGGATTCATTGAATTCTTGTTTAAAACGTAGAAGAACATGTGTCCATGAAGATTTCGACGAGGCAGCTATGAAGTGGATACATACAATGCAAGATAAAAATGTTCTGATCTCTGAGCCTTTCGTAATAGAGAAAGCTTTTCCATTTGTTAAGGCAGTGCTTCTCAAACTTTCAATACTGGCGCCCCCTTTTTCAATCACAATTTTTATCGCGCCCCCCCCTTATACATAATAATTTACTGAATGCAATAATAATGCACTTTTACGATAAAGCAACAATATTTATTATAAACCGTACAAATTCATGACATAAGTATTAAATTTTGTATATGTTACTTAAGTAATAGGATAATTACTAAGTTTTTTTTCCTTTCTCTGATTTTAAAATTGGAACATATTACAAAATGCGGTGGTTGCTTAGAAGACAAAATATAGATATCAGCTAAATATAGAAAATGAACTCAGAGGGTCTATTTCTTATTTTAAAACTCCTTTCAAAAACTTTGCTCTGTAAGACAAGCCCATGGAAGTAGCTAATAATTATTAAACTTGTTCTTAATTTAGTAGTAATTAATTAGTCATAAAATACTCTGTGCACCACTCATACATTAAAAGCAGTGTTTCTCAAACTTTCAATACTGGCGACCCAATTTTCAATCATAATTTTTGTCTCGCCCCCTGTACAACAATAATGTATTTACTGCAATAAAAATGCACTTTGAGAGAGAGACGCTAAAGTTACAATACGATCTTAATTATAAACCGTAGAAATTAATACGATAAGTATATTAAATTTTGTGTATATGTAACTTTTAAGTAATATATATTTTAAGAAAATTACTTAAAATATATATTTACTTAGAATTATGTTATTTTTCTTTCTCTAATTTTTAAATTGGAACAGATCGCAAAATGATGTATTTAATTAAAGATTTATTTCCTTCAGCATTCATTGCTCAAAGTACAAATGTCATTAGAAAAATAGTCTAGTCAATGTCGCTCTCTATCATATCCATCACATCTGGCATTATAGGGTACGTTTGCGTGAGTCTGGGCAACCTATCGGACGTCTGCGCAAAACATGTAAAAATGCTTTTCCTCGTACAATTTCAGTCAATTTTGGTCGACTCGATAGTCCTATAGCTACCGAATCTAGCTTGAATGTACATTTTTTAATTTCCACGTTAATTGTAATTCACGGTAATTAAATATTTACGGCAGTAGATTAAAACAATATCATACATACATTTTTAAGTCGTAAGCAAACATTCGACCATAATAAAGAATCAACAAGTACACAGACGAACGAGCATGATTCCGAAAATTAAATCAAGGCGATCTTCTCAAAAATACTTAAATTTTGGATTTACCACTACTGAAGTAAATGATGGAAAAAAGCCCCAGCTCGATATGTGTTAAAACTTACAAATCTGTAGAACAACATGTGAAAGTTGTTTTTAAAACATGTAAAATCATTTAGCTATGTTGGTAAAGAATTTTTAAATTATTTTCTGGATGAGAACAGCTTGGTAGCAAGTTACGAGTGGATTAGGGATCTATTTCAAGATACTCCAGAAGGGCTCTCAACTTCCGAAGAAGAAATCTTCATAGATTTCACATCCAGTGAAAAATTAAAAGGCAATTTTGTAATAAATCGCTCTTTGAATTTGGGGTAGAGGTGGATGAGGAATTATCTGTACTGAAAACAAAAGCACTTCGTATACTCTTACCATTTTCAACATCCTACCTTTTTCAAACCAGATTTTCTGCAATGGATGCCTTGAAGACAAAATATAGATCTCAGCTAAATATAGAAAAACAACTCTTTAAGTGTCAATTTCTGATATTAAACCTTCCTTTGAAAAACTTTCCTCTACAAAACAAGCCCGTGGAAGTCCCTAATAATTATTAAACTTGTTCTTAATTTAGTAATAAGATTGATTGATTGAATATTAACGTCGCACTTTTCAGCTTCACGAGGGCTTTTTTGACGACGGACCACGTAATTTTGAACCATGGTCAAGTGACGTGGATGACACCTGAGCTGGCACCCCTCTCTCCTAACTACCACACCACACCAACGGGAAAACGTTTCAACTCTCAACAGATTTAACGTGCATCGCTGCCCTACACGGCGGGTCTTTAGTGGTACTGGGCTCGAACTCGAGATAAGGCAAGCCACGATCCGATACCTATACCACTCGGCTACCGCAGCCAAATTCAATAATAAGAAATTATTTATAAAATACCTTTTTCAGTACTGATACATCAAACGTATACTGGCTGAAACACGGATTCTTCGCACGAGTTCATTTTTTAAAAAAATAAAACATTATTCTTGATATAATAGCTGAACTGTAAGGAGAGTAAAACTGTGTGCATGACATTGTATACAAAAATGTAAAATGATTTTTTTAGATAAATGCTATAATTGTAAATAACTGTTTAAAAAGAACTGTAATTTTAAACCTCACACAATTAGCATTTAGAATTAATGTTAAATTATGAAAAGAATATAAAATTCCGATGAAGAATAATTGTGTTACTTTTTAACATTTAAAGCGAGAAGACTTCAAAATGTTTTAACCCGGGAGCAGGCGCATACTCGATACTAACATTAATGGTAGTGCGGGGGACTCAGTCACCCCAATCATTTGTTTAGAATTATTTTTACTGTACACGATACAAATCGGAATTCTAGTGAATATTTTAATTTATAGAAAGTATACTTACCTTCTTTCAAGGACTATTCAATTCTTTGATGATTTGAGAAAAAAATCCAAAAAAACTGAACTAAAATGATTCAAAAGTACAAGACCATAATAAAGGACGCAAATCAGACACTTTTCAATTATCCTACCGAAATGTTAAACCAATCAATTCTTTTCCAAATATCACAAAACTCAATTATTTACAATTTCCCTAAGCGAAAAGCAAACGCATAAAAGATGGGAGGGAACTAATATTGATAATAACCATACCATAAGATTGAAGGTCAATCAAATGATTAGCAAACGTACTATGCAGCCTGGTTGAAAAGTGAATCATGACTTCCTTTTTCTTTTTCTACAACTAATGTACAGTGTATTTCAATAATAATTACAGTGGTGAATTGTTTATCTTCTTAGAATTTTCTCAGGGTCTGGGTTTCGTTTTTTCTTTTAACGAGTAATATTTTATGTTAAAACGTAATAAAAAAATCTCTCATTGAGAAAATACAGCAAATAAAACAAAATGTTTTTTTTCTTTAATTTGGTTTTGGGATCACAGATAGCTATTTGATGACGGAAAAAAGCCAGATAATAAACATAAATTATGTCAGTGTTGAGTGTATTTTTTTTTATTATGGAAGAAAGCATTTTGTTTTACTTCTCTTTTCGGTTATTTTTTTAAAAAAAAATCTTTAAATTTTCGATACGCTCGCGCCCCCCTTGTAGGGTCATCGCGCCCCCCCCCCAGGGGGGCGCGCCCCACACTTTGAGAAACACTGTGTTAAGGTATTGGGATAAGACCAATTTCTACGTAGCAATGGATGACTAGAAACATTTAAGAAAAGACACGGAAAATTGCACCTGAAGGGATTTTTAGTGCATTTCAAAGATATGAAACTTATTATGAGAGAAAAAAAGTATTTTTTCAAATAAAAAAAACTAAAACAAAATTAACATGTTTTATGCATAATTAAATTTAAGTCCGCATGTGGTGATGTAAGTTTAAAAAAATTCTTGTTATAAAATAATGTATGCTTAAAATTACTTGTATGCCTTAAATTAGAATATATCCTTATATATAAAGCTCATTAATTTTAAAATAAAATTATTTTCTTTTTGTAAATACAGTGTATATTCCTCAACATTCTTTTTTCTCTTTTTCTTTCTATTTTTTTTCGATGGGTAAGATATGCTGCGACGTAAGTTAATAACAAACAAGTATATTATCTAAAAAAATTTTTAATGTACCATCTATATATATAAAGGAGAAAAGCGACTCACTCACTGACTGACTGACTAATCCACGATATCTCCGGAACTATTAAACCTACATATTTGAAATTTGGTAGGTAGGTTCCCTTGATGGAGAATATCAGCTAAGAACGGATTTTGCAAAGAACTAATCCCAAGGGTCGTTACGGGGGCTTAAGGGGCGTTATAGATAATTATTTCCATTATTAATCTATAAGATGTACTGTCTTGAAACTTGGTACACAGATTTCTTTCATAAAGTACAGATACCTTACATAATGATTTTTACGAAAATTGACCTCCAAGGGGCGTTATGCATAAATTTTTCCATTTTTAAACTATTAGAAGTACAGTTTTGAAATTTGATAAGCGGACTCCTTTCATAGAGTTCAGATCCGCTACAAAATGGGTTTTGTGAAAATCGACCCCAAGTTTGCGGAGAATTTAGCAGCGTTATAGGCAATTAACTCCTTTTTTAAACAATTAGACGTAAAATCTTGAAATTGAGTAAGCAGATTCCATTCATTAAGTAGAGATCTGCTATAAGATGGGTTTTGTGAAAATAGCTTCCTAAGTGGCGTTGCGGGGGCTTAAGGGGCGTTATTGATAAATATTTCCATTTCTAAACTATTAGACGTACAGTCTTAAAATTTGGTAAGCGGATTCTCCTTTCGCGGTGCATCTACGTGTTCCTAAAAATAAATTCTTTAAATACACAAAAGAAATTTAAGATTATATTTTTTTTCAACAGTATTAAATTGTTTTCATTTATAAAAAAGAGGAAATGCTCTTGAATTTTAGAATACTTGATAGTAAAGTGCAAACAATAAGCTGGTATCAAAGACAAAATATTATGACTACAAACATTTTTAATTTGCCGAGGAGCTTTATGTATCTCTGTAAACTTGTTTACATAAAAGGATTATATTCTTCTTCTTTGTACTGAATTGTTTCTTTTGCGAGTAATGACAAAATACTGGCTTTCTTAAATTTTTTTTCGACTTTTGTACAAATAGAGTTATATTCTTAGCCTTTGGATAATCCTTACTTTTCATTTAAAATTTCAAAAGATTTGCATAATGCCTAAATTCTAAGATTATTGCTCTGATTTTTGTGCGATGATGAACTGATTTTGTGCGTAAGGTAGAGCCAAAACATTTCTACGAAGACAACTGCTTCGATCAACATTTAAAACAATTACGAAAACATTTTCTTCTCAACGCACTGACTCCTCAATCGAGTTGCAGATAACTGTGACAAAAAATTATCTTTACTTTTTTCAAAACGAAGAAAGGCTTTAGATTCAAATAACACCCCCCCCTCCTCTTCGTTTGAACAGTCCCCTAAAGTGACCGGGAAAGTAGAAGAGGGAATTTTTAGAGGGCTTTGTCGGCATAGCCTCTATTTATCCTATGCCCGACAATTTAACAGAAAAGGAAATGCCCTTTCCAAAGATTTATTACGGCAATAAGAGGGAGAATAGTTTTCCGACTACTTGAAAAAACCTTAGAAGGTTTATAAGAAGGCAGATGTGCATTTCTAGGTTTTCTTACACTAAATAGGCATATGATAATTAACAATGAGCAAAAACTGAAGGATAAACAATAATCAACGGGGAAAAGCATTATTTGTTGATATAAAAGATTTTACGACTTGCTTTCCATATTCATTTACATGAACCATCTTATTCTGTATTCAGAGTTTCAAATGTTCAACAGCCTTAAAGCGCCCCCGAACGTTCCTTTCTTTGTACTATTGTACATAAAATGCGTGACTCACGAATAAATAGGCCAAAAAAAAGAGAACGAACATAGTATTTTAATTTAAATGTAACTATCTGTTCGACTACGTTCAGATTATATTTATTTTTTCAGATACTTTGGATTGGATAATTTTTTTTTAAATTATCCATTACTGTAGAACTTTCTAAGTTTGAAAGTCCCCATTTTCCTTTTCTTAGAGCAACTTGTGTTTGGAAATCGCCTGTGATAATTACTACTGATTTCAGTTCAAAAGATTTCTTTTCTTTTTAAAGGAGACATTTCCTACGAATTTAAACCACATTCCACCAAGATTTCTTTTTCAGTATTATTAAAAGGCATATTGAATGAAATTGTATAAAACATTGATTATATTATATAAAACACTAATCACACAATGATAACTATTGCACATATAAAGGAAACGCTATTTTCATTTCAGTCAAAGGTATAATAAACTAAAGCAAATTTAAATTAATTTATCAAGGTAAAATTTATTTATATTTTGATTTTCTGTAAATATTGAAAATGATATAGATATATTTTTCTTCTGTTAAACGCAGTAATTTCGTACATACAAACTCAAATTATCGTGTTAACTCTTAAATTAATTAATTTTGAAAAACAAATAATAATATAATTATTTGAACATTTATATACATACAATGAATTTAAAAAATGGAAAGATAAAGCAAAATTTTTGTCTGTCTCTCTATGTCATAATGTAAAATCTCAAATCGATAATGGGCTATTTTATAATCATATAGTACTCTGAAGCTCTCTATATTTTTATAATGAAAATATTTGCTTTAAGACACATACATAATTCTTTAACAAATAACAAAATTACGTTAACTATATGTGAGTTTAAAAAATCTTATAACTATTGAACATCTGTATACCAATAGACATGTAAATATTCAACTAAGCTATATTGTGGTTAATCAATTTATAATTGCTTCTCTGAAAATTAATTAGTTATTTATACAACACTCTGTTAAGAATTTTTGTATACTTACTTTCTTAAAAGATTAAAAACATTGATGAATGTCATTTTTTTATTGCCTCGATAATTCATTCTGTTTTGATGCATTAGATTTCATAATAATTATTGAATCTTAAGATTAAGTTTAGATTTTTACACCAAGCATTTTTCAAGGATTAAAATTATTTGATAATGTTCATCTTTGATCTAATTGTTCCTATGTATGCTGAAAATTATGATAATCGATTAACAATGACAGGTAAATGTGATAAATGGCAGGAATGTGGCGTTAACTTAATACTTTATCTCAAAATCATAAATAAATGTTACTTGTTAAACAGTATCACATTGTAGATTCCACATGTTTTTACAGCTGTGATAGCCGAGTGATCACAATTGAGGATTCCATCATCTAGCAGGGCTCTAATACACGTTAACTTTCTAAATGCTTAAAGTACTTTCATTGCCGTCATAACATAATCGACTGGGTTCCAGGTCGGATATCATCCTC